>CAJVRM010000015.1:0-14871 GCA_911693285.1 Hymenoscyphus albidus | reverse complement strand
CAACAGGAAGCGCAGGACCTACAGGATGATAGAGACGTTGGTGAGCAGGTAATGCAGGAAATAAAGAGAAGTAGTGGTCGGAAGCCGAGGGTATAATCACGTGCACGGCGCTGTGGCAACTGCGGAGAGACTGGTCATAATACGCGCACCTGTAATATTATAGAGGAAGTATCTGAGGAAGAAATTTCTGAATAGTGTTTTTTAATTAGAGGCGTTGTGGTAGAGTTCTTACAATTTCAATCGCGAGTGTAGAAAATTTTGGCCGGTTCGCTTGTTTGGCCGGTTCGCTATACATGCACGTTATATTAATATATATTAAGTAATAATTATACTTATATTATAAAGTTATATAAATAATTACTAAATCTAAGTTATTATTAGTCTAGTATATCTAAAGTAGTTAAATATTTAGCTTATACTTACTAACTATTACATAAAATAATACTAAAAAGTATTTAAAATAGTTTTTTTAAAAAAAAAAAAAAATCTTTTTTTTCCTTTCTAATTTTCTCTTTATTTATTTTTTAAATAATTAGCCCTAATTTTAGTATCCCTATACGTTTTAGACTTCGCGCTCTAAGCCTATACATTTTCAAGGTTTAGCCGAGCTAGCGGGTAGAGGTAGCGGGCGGCGTACTTCGTAGCCGGGACTAAGGCGACGCTAGGTCCTAGCGCGGGCGCCGTCGGTACACGGGCCACCCGATTATCCCACCTTGACGACTTCGACTACCCTCCCTTCGAAGTACTCGAATACCCTCCCTTCGAAGTACTCGACTACCCTCCCTTCGAAGTACTCGACTACCCTCCCTTCGAAGTACTCGACTACCCTCCCTATAAGAAGGAAGTAAGATATACTTAGTATACTAGAAAAGCTTACCAAAAAAAGAATAATTAATTTTTAAAGAAAAGAAAGGCTTTTAAGTTATAAAGTATGCTAACTACTAAAAAGTATACCTTTACTAAAAAGAAATACTTTATAATTATAGGATTTTTCGACCCTACTTCCGGGGAGGTCTCGGCCCTTTAGTAAGGCTTATTAAAATAGCTATTTCTTATTAAAACGACTACTTTTCTTATAGGGCTTAATAAGCCTATACCTTTACCCGGGCGTAATATTAGGTGTTATAATAAGTACTATCTAGCTAAAATTAATAAAGTACTTAATAAAGCTATTTATATTTATAAACTAAATAGTTAGTATATTAAATTATTACTCTTATTTCCTACTATCTTTTAAATAATATATAATATAAATTTAATTACTTCTACCGCGTAATATATACTATTATCCTAGTTTCTATTAAAGTATATAAGTTAGAAAGAAAGCTTATATATAAAATAGTACTAAGTCTATAGGCTATAGCTATAGGGTTTAAGAAAAGTAGTTGTTTTAATAAGGAATAGCCGTTTTAATAAGCCCTAATAAAGGGCCGAGATCTCCTCGAAAGTAGGGTCTAAAAATCCTATAATTAGTATAGAACTAAGCTAAATAAGTTAAAGTAAAATATAAAAATAAAGTAATAACTTTTATTCCTAAAAGTAATAGCTATAGAAAGGCTATTTTAGCTTATATAAACCTCTCTTAACTAAAGCTAAGATCTACCTAACCTAGTAGTAATACTATAGAATCTAGAAAGAAAGAGAGATTAGAGGTTATTTACTCTTAGTCTCTACTTTAAGTAAGTAAACTAATAGTACTACCTAGAGTAGCCTTTTATAATACGTAGAACCTTATAATATTCCTTTATACTCCCTTTACTCTCTTAACTATAGCTATCTCTAATATAAATATAATAAGAGCTAGCAAGAATATTATAAGAGCTATTTAATAATTATATAACTAATAAACTAGAATATATAAGAGTCTTAAAGTATATATAAAACTACTAGCTAGTAGAGCTAATATACTCTCTATCTAACAACTACTATAAGATAATATAACTAATTTACCTTAGTATAGCTTAGGCTTATAGCACTACTTAGTATAAGACTCTAAGAGAGTAATTATCCTAGTATATAAAAGGTACTTTATCTTATTATAGTTATATAAGGCTAGTTAAAACTAGCTAAAGGTTTAGATTAATATAAGATAGTAAACTATAATAGTATACTTAATCTTTTACTTACTAAGCTTACTAAGCCTTCACTTATAGCTAAGATTATATCAAAAGAAAACTATCATAAAAAGTTCCTTTTATAAGTAATTTTAATACTTATAGCCTAGAGTAGAACTAATACTAATACTTAAACCTAGCCTTTACATAAATTCTTAAGATAATAATAGAGTAGAACCTATACTTACTTATATTATTTAAAAAGATTACTAGAAATAAAAATAGAAACTAGAAAGACTTTATAATTATTCTAGCTATCTTCTTAAGAGTATTTACTATATAAAAGATAACTAAAAGCTTACCTTACTTTAAATATAAAAGCTAGTATCTTAATATTAACCCAAGAGATACTTAGCTACTACTACTAACCCCTAGCTTTAGCTAGAAACTTAAAAATAAAGTAAGAGTTATTATAGAGTCCACAGCTATTATAGTTTTAAATATTTATATAATTAAGTAACTAAAAGAGGTAGTATACTAACTTATCTCTAAACTATAATATATTACTAAGATCTTTACTTTAGTAAAGAAACTAACTAATAGACGTTTAGTACTATAATAGAATTTAAAAGTATAAGAAATATTCTTAAAAAATAAATTATAAAAGAACCTTTAAACAGAAAATATGAATACCTAGAGGAGAGAGGTTCTATTAAATCTTAAGAAGCTTATAAAAAGAGCCTGGATAGTAAGCTAGAAAAAGTCTTTTTGAAAAGTATCTTAGAATAATAGAAAACTCCAGAGATTAAAGAAGTAGGCTAGACTATAAAGTTATTTATAACTAAAGGTACTAGTTTTACTAAGACTAAAATCTACTAATAGTATGTAAAGTAATAAAAAATACTTATACTACTAAGGCTTAGATTCTTCCTAAGAGATTTTTTTCTATCTTAATAGTAAACTATACTAGTATTTCTAACTAGTTATTTAACTAAGTTAGCTTTTTATTTTAATATAACCTTAGCTAGATATTATAGAAGCTAATATAATAACTATTATAAGATTAGCCCTATAAAATGCTAAAGGCTTTAACTAACTTATAAATAGCTTTCTAAAGGAATATTAAAAGCTAATTTATCTAGCTCTTATAGTAATAATAAAAGTAAGCTTTATATTTTAGTATTTCTTAATCTAATATAATAAAGTTAAAGTTATAATATTCTAGAAATTAAAGAAAGCTAAGAAGAAAAAGAAGTAAGTAAAAGCTTATAAACTAATAATACTATTATTAATAGTAAAAAAATAATAGTAAAAGATATACTTCTAAAATTATAAATAAATAATAAGTTAGAAAGAAATACTAATATAGCTATTAAAATAGTAATATAAAAGATTTATATAACCTAGAGTAATAAGTACTATATCTTCCTAGTATAACTAGATATAATAAAAGTATATAACTAAGTTAACTATAAATAGCTCTTATATATATTCTAAGAGAAAAAGTTCAAAGATAAGTAATAGTATAGGTAGCTAGCTACCTAGCTAATAAGAAAGCTATACTTTTCTTTAATAAAGAGCTAGCTAAAGAATAGTACTTATCTTAAGAAGTACTCTAAGGCTTTATTTTATCTTTTATTCTATTTATTTTATAAGAATCTATATAAGATAAAGGGATTTATTATAATAGGATTCTTAGATAATATAACCTTACTTATTATATTAATAAGTATAAAATAAAATATTAAAATCTTAGAAAGTAGTTAAAAAAATATAAAAAGTAAGTAAATAAAAGAGAAATAGCTTTTAAGTCTAAGAAGAGTAAGCTTATATACTTTATAAGAACTAGAGTACTAAGAATAGAAACTATAAGATTTAGTAATATAGTACTAGTATTTAAAAATAATATAAGATTCTTAGAAGTATAGCTTAATTAGAAGCCTAACTAGAAAGCTTACTAGAATATTATTTAAAAGAAGCTAATAAGTTAGCCTTTTATTCTAACTAAACTACTAGCTAAAATATAAAGTATGAACTATAATAAGTTAAAGTAAGTTTATATTATAGTTATCTAAAGTATAACAGTATATAAAGTATTAGCCTAGTACTATTAAATAACTAGAGACTATAAAATTAAATGTATAGTAAAATCCTTTTTAACTTACTAATTAAAGTACTTTTAAGTAGTTACTAGTATATATAAAGCTATAATAACTAGAGACCTTAAGCTAGAATGTAACTACTTCTTAATAGACCTTTATTTAAATACTTATATAACTAAGTTTAAGGCTAGCTACTAAAACCTTCTAGTATATAGAATTATAAGATATAAGTACAAAAAGATCTAGTATTAACTTTAAAGTAATAGAAGAAGACTAGTAGTTTATAACTATTTAATAAAGTAATTAGTAGAAGAAAGAAAAAGACAAGTAAAAGAATAGCTTAGAAATAAAAAGGTAAGATTAAGTAGAAAAAAGACTACTCCAAAAAACTAGTTAGAAAAGGTTTATATAAGAAAGTAAGGAGCCTAAAAGAAGTACTCTAAGAAAAGACTCTAAGTATTAAATAAAGTAAATATACTTAATAAGAAATAGTAACTAAAAAAGCTTTATAAGAATCTACTAAAAGTAAAGAGCTTTCTATTTATTTAAGTAAGAATAAGGAAAATAGAACTTAAAAAGTTCCTCTTCTAAAGGAGAGTCTTAGACTAGTAAATACTACATTAGTTGTATAAGCTAGGAATAAATAATATCAACTACTTGGTATTATACTATAATAAACTCTTAAAGGAGAGAGGTTACTTATAAGAAGTACTAAAAGGCTAGAATAGAAGGCTATAAAACTAAGGGATATATATAATATACTTAGGAATACTTTAAAAGTACTTAGAATACTATCTTAGCTACTTTTACTAAGGGAACTAAGAGAGTAAGTATTATTTAGTATTTAAACTAGAAGAAGAGAAGAGAGAAAAGAAGTAGAATAAGGGCTTCCAATTAGATATAAAGGAACTAACTATACTATAGAGGACTTACTTAAAGAAGAGGCTCTAGAGACTCTAAGCTATACTAAGACTAGCTAGTATATAGTTATTTTATTTTATTTTTATTTTTATTTTTATTCTATTAATTTCTCCCCTTTATACTTTAGTAGCGAAGTCTTAGCTACCTCTCTTAAGACTTCACCCTTAGCTACTAAGCGAGTAGCTAAGCCTTATATATAATATTTATTAGGAAGTATTAAAGTATATTATAAGATCAACTTATAGATTAGCTAGATTTAGATAAGTAGAAGTACTATAAACTCTTAGGGTAAGCGTTATAACTAGCGGTATAAGATAAATAATAATAATATAAAAGTAATTTATAATAACAATAAAGTAAATATTAATAAACTAAAAGTTTTATTAAATAATAACTTAGTGTGTCTAGTAGAAGTTATTATAAGTATATAGATTCTACAAATATATAAGTAAGTAGTAAATAATTTAGTATATAAAGAAAAATAAAAGGTAGTTATAACTAAAGAACTTCTTATAATTTATATAAATAATATATTTAAAGATATTATTCTTTTAATTAATATAAACTAAGTATTATATAAATAGATATATATAATTAAAACTTTAAAAATAGTTTAACTAAAAGGTTTAAAATCAAACTTATTATAAAAGGTTTTAGCTAGATTTAGAAAGAAAACTTTAATAAGATATTTATACTAATAATTTATATAAATATACTTTAATTATTTTTTATTACTATAACTTAAGAAAACCTAGAATGCTACTAGTTTAATATTAAGAATATATTTATAAAATCTTATTTAAAAATAAAAATATTCTTTTAACTATCCTATAATTATACTATAAAAAATTTAACTAATTTCTAACTATATTTAAACTATAATTTAATTATAATTTAACTATATTTTAACTTTTATTAAAATATAGTTTAACTTAAACTAATTAATATCTAATTATAATTAGAAGTAGGTTAAACTAGACTAGAATCTATTAGAATATAGTTCGAATATAATCGGAATATAGTTAGAATATAATCGGATTATAATCTAGCTTATAATCGGCTAATGGTTGGCTAATGGTCGGCTAATGATCTAAGTAGACACAACCCCGGGATAACTACTTGAATAAGTCGAAATATAAGTTAGACTATACTCGAATTACGGTCGAATTATACTCGAATTATACTAGAAGTATAGTCTAGTGTAGTCTAGATTATAGTCGGGAGTAGATTACTAAAGTAAATATAGACCTACTAAAAATACGCAATCACGTGATTTCGCGTTATATTCGTGCCTGGACTACTCTACGAAACACGCCATTTTACGACTACATGCCATACTACCACCATATGCTATACCGCTACTATATGCTATGCTACCACTATATAAGGGCCGTTGTACGAGTGATCGTCGTCGTACGCTTCGAATGGAGGGTTATCGAGTACTTCGAGTCGTAAAGGTAAGGATAGTCGGGTAGCCCGTGCACCGACGGCGCCTGCGCTAGGTCCTAGCGTCGCCTTGGTCCTAGCTACGGAGTACGCTACTACCCGCTACCTACTACATCGGCTAAACCTCGGGGATATATAGGCTTATAGCGAAGTCTAAAACGTATAGAGATACTAAAATTGGGGCTAATTACTATATAAAATAAAGATAGAATTATAAAAGAATTTTTTTTTTTTAAATAAAACATTATTCTAAGTACTTTTTAGCTTTATTTAATCTAATAGTTATTATAATAGTACTAGAACTAAGTATAACCTAATACTAACTTATATTAAACTATAAGTTTAGTAATATTCTAATATAAGTCTAATTATAATCTAATTTAGAAATATGTTTAGAATATATTTAAAAGATCAGTTAAATTTAAATATATTTAAACTATATTTAAGGTATATTTAGACTATATTTTAACTATATTTCAAGTTAAATCTAGATATAAGTTAACTATAAACTAAATTATATTCTAATATTAGTTAAATCCAAATTTAAATACTAAATATTATTAAAATATATTCTAAATATATTTAATATTTTAATTAAATTTAAATACATTCGAACTATATTCGACTTATATTTAAGCTATGTTTAAACTTAATTCTAGCTTTAAGTTAACTATGAATTAAACTATATTCTAATACTAGTTAAAGCTAAGTTAAAATCTTAAATATTATTAGATTATATTTAAAATTAAATAAAAATTAAATTAAACTTATAGTAGAATTATCTCTAAGTATATTCTAATAATAGTTAAATTCATAGTAGTAGGTATATAAGTACTAAATAAAATATAACTCTCTAAAAGTCAAGTCTAGTAGATTCTATAAAGCTTTTATAGTCTAAATAAGCTACTAAAGAAAGACCAGAATATACTAATATAAAAAGAACCTTTTTAATAAAGATTTAAGTAAAGTTGAGTTAATATTTATTTATTTCTATATAAGTAAAGTTTTATTAAACTACTAATATATATAAATAATATTCTTATAATAATAAAATTAACTTATAAGATTAATTAGTATTATAATAAACTTAGCTTTTATTTTAATATTAAAGCTCTAAAAGAGATTAGTAAAATACTTAGTTCTAAAGGAATAAAAGATTATAAAATTTACTTTATTATAATTATTAAGAATAATATCTAATATTAGTACTTAAAAGTTATAATATTATAACTCTATAGTTATATACTAAAATATTTATTTTAATATCTAAGATTAATAATTAAGTTAAAGATTATATATTCACTAAAAAAAAGAAATATAAACTTAAAAGTATACTTAGATATACTCTAAGCTACTAATAAAAATAACTAGAAAAGTATGTTTAAAAGTATTATTATATTTTATAGTAGTTTAATATTAAGTTATAAAGTAGAATATATTATATGAATATTTTATATAAAATACCTAGTAGAGTTAATAGATTATATAGATTTATAAGACTTAAAATTAGAAAATATATTAGTAACAATTTGTATCTTTCATAAATATATAAAAATAACTAAAGTATAATTATATTAATAAAGAATACTTATTTAAATAAAAAATCTCAGTATATCAATATATACTATTACTTTATTTAAAACTTAGTTAAGTAAAAGAGAATATAACTAAAGTATATTTTAACAAATAATATAATTACTAATAATATAATAAAAGTATTATAATAAATAGAGTTTAAAAGATTTAAAAAATAAATAAAATTAACTTAATAGTATTAAAAATATATAAGATCAAAGGTTAATTAGTTATATTTAAGTTACTTTAAGAAAAAGTATTAAAGAAATTATATATATAATAACTAGAGTCTAGGCGTACTAAGTCTAAATTAGAACTAGTATTATATAAGCTAGTATTATAGCTAATAATAGTATCTCTAGGCGATCGAAACTCTAATTATTTAGGAGTCTCTTATATATACTCCTATACCTAAGAACGAAATATTAGAGGTAATAATAAATACTACCGTACCTAGTATAAGGGTTTTAATAGTTATAGTAAAATATGTACTTATAGCTAATTAGGCTTAGGATATACTAGAAACCCTTAATAGATAGTTATTTCTCTCTTATATATCTCTAGAGTATAATCTTAAGGCTAATATAATTAAGGTATTTATTAGTATTAGTAAGAAGGATTTAGTATTTAAGAAAGTAATTAGTAAAATATAAAGTAACTAAAAGAGTTAATTAGTATTATTATTTTATTATAACTATTAAGAATCTTATAAGAAAATTAGTTAAAGAAGACTTAGATAAGAAACTTAAGTTTTTTATTTATTTTCTAATTATTAAGGCTTATATTAATTAATTATATAGTAAATATTAGTTATTAATACTAATATAGTTTATATATAGCTATATTAACTTCGATAAAATTACTAAGGATAGTTATAAATAGTTATAATATAAGTAGATTCCCTCTTGGGCCTAGGGATAGCTAACCTAGAGTAGATTTAGTAGTTTATATAGCTATAGTAGCCAAATATTACTATATTACCGAAGAAAACTATAATATTATATATATATATATATATATATTTAAAGATATATATAATACTTAATAAAGCCTATAAAAAACAAGAGCTCTATACCTTTACTATACTTAAAAACTTCCCCTTTCGCGTATTAATTATCAAGAAAAAACGACTTATAAACAAAGTATTACCTAATAATAATAATAAACTTATAACTATAAATAATAACTTCTTTAATATTATAGGGTTAGACGTAAGTAAAGATAAGAATAAGAATAAGTATAAGAATAAGGCTTAACCTTAAGCTAAGAAATAAAAAAGTACTTCTATTATAAGTTTACTATTTAATTTAGTCTTAGATAATAATAACTATAGTACTAATAAAAATTAGGGTAAAAGTAGAAATAAGTAAATAAACCTAGATAATAATAATAATTCTAGAAAACTTAGTTTATAGAAATAAGTTAGTAGTAAAAGAGGCCCTAAAGAAGCTATCTTTATAGCCTAGTTTAGAAGATTCTAATATTAGGGTAGAACTTACTTACACTTACTTTTATTTATTTAATACTATATTATTATTTTTTTCTTGTTTATTTTAATAGTAAGAGGAAACTTATAATATTATATTATATAGGCGGGTAGGTATACTTAGTCTTATATATACTTTTTTTCTAGGCGTAGTATTATAGTAATATATATAATATATATAAAATAATAAAAGGGGTTTAAAATCTATATATAAAATAACTAGTAATAGCTTCGTTTATATATATATTAGCCTAAATATAGTATCCTAAACACTAGGCCGCGTATAGAAAGGGGTATAACTATAATAATCTACGACTCTAGCTATCTAGTATTATTATAAATCGAGTACCTAATTATCTACGAAATCTAATATTACTAGCGCTTATACGACTCTAGTAATCTAGTATTATCTACGAATCTAGTATCTTAGCGAATCTATCTTGTCTAAATCTAGTATCTCTACGAATCTAGTATCTTAGCGAATCTATCCTATCTATATCTAGCATCTTAGCGACTCTAGTATATTAGCGACTCTAGTATAGACTTTAGCATTATTAGCTAGAAGGCTCGAGGGTACTATTATTACTAGTATAGTAATAGTCTATATTAACTTATCTTAGTCCGAGATTATAAACCGTAGGTTCTAGTAATAAACAGCTATATAAGTATAGAAGGACTATAAGGAATCTAGTCGAGTCTCGCCTATAAGAATATTATCTACGCTAGAAATAACGATGAAAAGTTTATAAAATTAGGTATAGTTCCTTTTATATCTAGCTAAGTATATTGCCTTTAAGGTTAATAGATTAAAAGGGACTTAAAGAGGGCGTACGTAGAGTATATAAGACTTAGGATTAATATCTAGTAACTAAACTAGTATCTACTAATTAATATACTATCTACGAACTTATTAAGTATCTACGAAATACTCTACTATTATAGACTAATATACTATCTATAAATCGATCTACTACAACTATACTATCCGCTAATTAATCCTCTATCTACTAGTATATCCTAATCGATCTACTAACTACTAATTAATCCGTCATCTACTAGTATATCTATAAATTAGTTTAGTATATCCCTAATAATCTACTATCTACTAGTATATCTACGAATTAATCTAGCGTATCTAGTATCTACTAATCTAGCCTATACGTTAATTAATCTAATATCTACAAATCTACTATCTATAGACTTATCTAATATCTATAAATCTACTATTTATAAACTTATTTATTATCTATAAACTTATTTACTATATATAAACTAACTTAGTTAAATTTTATACTTCTTTAACGTACTTTAATATTACTAAAAGCCTCTAAATATATTAAGTATAAACTATATAAGAATAAACCCTAGTTCTTTAACTCTAAGAACTTCTAAGTTATTTAATTAGTATACTGTTAAAATAGTAGTAAAGTATTAGAGTATTAGTTAATAATAGTTAGCGATATAATAAAAAACTATATTATAACCTAGACCTTTAACTTTAAAACTCTAGTATTTAATATTAATTCTAATTTTTAATATTAACTTCTTAATTCTCTTAGCCTTGTTTCTTTAACTCTAATAACGTCTAAGTTTGTTAACTTTATAGTACTCTACCTTATTAATTAACTCTAAAACTATCTAGTTTATTAAATTAGTATATAGTTAAAAGCGTGTGTATAGTAAAGTATTAGTTAATAGTGGTTATTACTATAAGAGAAAATACTATATAACCTATATTAAGTATTATAACTCGAGTACGTAATATCTATTCTAATTCTAAAGTACGCGATTAGAAAGAGGTTAGATTAAAAGAAATACCTAGAAAAGAAACACTTAACTCCGATTACTTAGTATCTAGGTCGAAACTTTTTATGAGTCTATAAATTTTATATTTTTTCGACGTAACTTAATGTTATTAAAGCTCCTAAGCCTACCGAATATAACCTACGTAAGAACGAGCCCTAGCTCTTTAACTCTCAAGGTATATAAGTTATTAAATAAGCGGTTAAAAGCTTAAGCGCGGTAAAATATTAGTTAATAACTATTAGCGCTATAAGAAAAAATTATAACGTAACCTATATTAAGTAAAACGCGAGAGTATACTTATAGCTAGTAATGGAACTAGTTTTGTAATAGTATAAAATATAAATAAGAAAATAACTAGATTTTTAGTTATACTACCTTCTAAACTACTCGCGGTATATAAATATAGTAAGGTTAATAGAGATAATAATAAAGACGAGCTAGTTATAGCCTAGATAATAACCTTAGCTATAATAACGTTTTTAATAAAGATATAAATAACCTTGGGAGATATTAGTTTAATTCGCTTAGTTTTTACTTATATATTATATATTAGACGATTAATATATTTATATAAACATTTTATAGTATTTCTAGTATTATATATTAATACCTAAAGCTTATATATCTATACTATAATTCTATATCTACTAATCTAGCCTATTAGTAAATCTAGTATCTATAACTCTAGTATTATCTACTAATCTAGCCTATCTGCGACTCTAGTATTATCTACGAATCTAGTATCTTCTACTAATCTAGTATCTACGAAACCGCTATCTACTAAGGTAAAGTAGATTTAGTATATAAGTAGTATCTACTAATTAATCCGGTATCTACTATCTACCAACTTATACGCTATATATAAATCCCTTTACTTAACCTAGCCTATATACTATTCGATCTAGTATATCTACGAATTCTATATCTACGAATCTAATCTATATATATAATTCTATACCTACGAATCTATTATATCTATAAATCTAGTTCTAGTATCTACTAATCTAATATCTAGTAACGTAGTATCTACGATTCTAGCCTATCTACTAAGTTAAATTGGCGTAACTACTAGTTAATCTAGCCTATCTGCTAAATAATTTATATCTACGAATCTAATCTATATCTACGAATCTAATCTACTATCTACTATTCGATCTATTTTCTTTCTATAAGTCTAGCCTATCTACTAATCTATATATATAAATTCTATATCTATAAATAATCTAGTATCTATCATACATAAGTCCTTATACTAAACCTAACCTATCTACTAGTTTAATTTAGCCTATTTAATATTCGATCTATTATCTACTAATCTAATTCTAGTATCTACTAATCTAATCTATATCTATAATTCTACGTCTATAAGTCTACTATCTACTACTTAATCTAGTATCCGCCTTTAACTCTATAAATTAATATATAACGTCTAGGTATTACTTTAACTCTAGTAATCTTAGACTAAGCGACAGACTAACTAAGTAATAGACTAACTAAGCCATAGACTAAGTAATAGATATAATAAAAGCTACTATTATTTAAATAGAATATTTCTTAACTTATAATTAAACCTAAGTTGAATTAGGAGTTCGATACAAGTTATACTATAGTTTAATGAAGGTTATACTATATTTTAATTGAAGTTAAAGTAGAGTTCGATAAAAGTTATACTATAGTTCGATAAAAGTTATACTATAGTCTAATAAAATTTATACCAAAGTTTAATTAAAGTTAAATTAGGGATTTAATACTAGTTTAACTATACTACGACTAATGATTTATATTAAATTTATATAAAACCTATTTATGAATTAAAATAATGTTAAAATATAATATAGACTATATTCTAAATATATTAGAATATATTCGAAATATTTACTAAATATAACTTAAATATTATCTAAACTATATTTCGATAATAGATTTATTTTAGCTATAGTTTAGATGAATTTTAACTTAACTTTAACTAAGGTTAAACTATAAGTTTAAATGAGGTTTAAATATAATTCGAATAAAGTTTAACTATAAGAGTATAGTTAAAATACGGTTAAAAATTAGTTGAAATTTATTTTAACTTTAATAGAACTATAATTAAAACATAGTTAAATAGTAATTAAATTTCTAGTAGTAGGTATATAAGTAGTTCCCGATACCTCTTTTTATTTATTCTATGATAAATATAATTATTATAATAGTTAGTAAGCTTACTTTATTATATTTCTTAGAAATAATAGTTAAATATTATTAATTCTTATTATTAAGAAGAGTTTAAGCCTTTCAAGTTAAAGAATAAGAATAGTAAGTTTTAAATATCCCCTTAGAATAATATAGTATATTTATAATATTATCATATACTTATATTATAATATACTCAAAGTATTATTTATTCTTATTATTAGAATAGTACTAAGGCTTTAAGTTATTAAACTATTTTGACTTTTAAGCCTTAACTTAGAATCTAGCAGCTATAGTATATTTTTCTTAATAAGAATATATATCTATTAAAGGGTTATTTAATAAAAGAATTATTTAATAAACTAATAGAATAAGTAAATAAGATTTAATTATCCCTTAGAATAATATAGTAGTATACTTAGAGTACTATAGTATATATAAAGTATTATTTATTTTATTCTTATTATTAGAATAAAGAGAATATAGTAAGTTATATTAGTATTAAGTTAAGTATAATTAGCTAGGTTAACTTAATAGTAGTATTTTACAGGCGTATTAATTTAAAAGACCTCTCTACTATAAGGCGTTATATTAAGTATCTTTAGTAGTAATAGGTTATAAAGGATACTTTAAATTCAATTAATACTTTCTATAATATTTAATATATTATAAGTTAGCTAAATTATACTAGCTATTTCTTAATAACTATATCCTTTAGATATAGGTTCTCTAGAATTATATTAATATACTTAGTAAGGTTTTATCTTCTATTATACCTTTTCTTTATTTTCTTAATCTTCGAGAAAACTTTATTATAAGCCTCTTTATCTATTACTTTATAAAGTACTTACTAAAGCTTCCGCGCTACCTAGCTATATTAAAAGGTAATATTATCTATAATATGTTAATAATATATAAGAGCGTAAGCTAATAGAAAGGCTTATAAAAGCTCTTTTCGAAAGCTCTTTTAATAATTACTAATTAATACCTACTTCTTATTCTTAAGTTATAATTAATAAAGTATTAGAAAAGCTAGTTATATATACTTAAATGTCACGAATCACGTGTTCACGTGATAAGAGAAGACCAGGCGGCGTCCTGAAAGCTCAAGCACTATCAGCACTCTTATAGCAAATAGGGACGCTTGGGCTAGCTAAGCGATCCAGGGATTTCATTCGGTTAGTATCACGTGATAGGGTCACATGATCGTTGGAGCTTGCAGGAGTTTGCGTTGGAGCTTGAGGATCTTGGGCTCCCCGTAGGCTCCACGAGAACGAAGGTTCTATATAAGACTGGCACTTCTGCC
>CAJVRM010000014.1:0-70198 GCA_911693285.1 Hymenoscyphus albidus | reverse complement strand
AAGGTTTGGCCTAAAGAACTACGTTCAAGGGCTTTGGCAGTTGCTAGGACGAAGTGTTGTTGTATATTCGGGAGGGGGGGGATTGGGCGTGCTCCTCCCCTATCCGGACCTCTTTTCAGAGGCGACAGTAAGGCCGGAGGCCTCCTTAGAGGGGTCTCCATGGAGGGTAATCGGCTTGTTTAGTACAAGCAAGTGAGAGCAAGTGATTTAGAACAAAAAATTTGATCTCGAAAAAAGGTTGTTGTTGTAAACCCTTATATTTATATTTATATTAGAAAGTTTCCTTATATACTCTTTATTTAATAATAATTCTTACTAAACTCGGCTAGCTAAGCCTCTTATAAAATTATAAACGTTATTACTTATACGCTAAAAAAACTTTACTACTAATATTAAAAATCGATTACTAAATTTATCTATTTCTAGAATAGTAAATTACTTAGAACCTAAAAGAGCTAAAGATCCCTTAAGTACTTCTAATAAAAGTTATAACTTAAAAGGCTAAAGATATAGTTCGGGATATTGTTCTATCTCCTATACTATCCGGCGTAAATCGAAAGTAGGTTAAGGACGTACTATGCTAGGTAGAAAAATAATATATAGATTTATACTAAGATTTATAACGTCTTCTAATATAAAAATATTTAGTTCTTTATCTAATTCTAATTAATATTTAGTATAGAATCGTTTAATGTATAGTTATATTCTAGTCACGTTCTAGTCTTGTGACCATATCTATTCTCCTTACCAAAACTCAGAATTTCAGTGCAATTGATAGCTTGGCAGTGCTAAGGTGTCAGAATTGACTTGAGATTATGCGTTAAACAATTCTACGCGAGGGTGCTTAATCCTGGTCAAGACTTACGCAGGGCGGTGCAGGAGATACTCGGTTTCGTTTTGGTATTATTCTAATTACACTCTTTGACCACCACAAAGTACGAAGTAGATGTGAGTAATTGGTGCTACTAGGGTGCCCTGCGGTATGTGAGTGAATCTATACTCCTACCTAATTATTTTCTATTTTATGCCTACTTTTACTTATTCCACGCCTTCTAATTGGATAGCAAGTAATCCACCTCCAAGCTACAAATCTTAAGAGCACCCACAAAAAGACGTAGGTCATAGAAATCTGGGATTTTTAGAAGACGGAAAGCTGCGGGATCTCTAGATTTGACAGACCAGGGCCTAAAATACTCTACTTCTACTGGCTCTACACCCCAGGAGTACTCATTAACTCACATCTACTCTTGAAGGTCAAAGAGTGCAATTAGAATAATACCAAAACGAAAATGAGTACCGTAGTAGCGAGTATCCTAGTATCGAGTTTCGCCTATATTTTAATCGGTCCGACTACCTGGATTTAGGTGAGCCCCTATGAGTCGAACCTTGCTTTTAACTTTTTAATAAGAACTGGAAAGTAAGTATTCTCCGTCCATAACGTCCGAGTTATGCCGAACATAATGGTACGTGCAGGGCACACATTTGTAGTATATAAGGGACGACCCTTTTAACTACTCCCCTTATCCTATCTCAACTCCATCTTCACTTAGTACTGGTACAGTCTCACTTAACTCCACCTCACTCAGTACAATCTCATTTACTATATTACGCCCGACTAATATACCAACATACCAACAATCTAACTACCAAGTCTGCTACTCGCAAACATGTTCTTCTCCAAGCAAATCATCACCGTCCTCACAACCTTGCTCATCGGAGCTGCGACTGTCCAAGCTGCAGTAGGCTGCATTAATGTAGGCCCAGGAAATCCAGGTTTCAATGGCGGAAGATGTGAAGCTCCAAAGGAGTTCTGCAGTTACGGTTCTGCTGATACCGTTAATTGCTGCAACGAATGTTGAATGTGTCTTGAAGCCTTGAAGGCTTGAATTTAGAGGGGGAACTCTAATTGGGGAAGGGAGCTGGTCTGGGAGAGGAGGGGCTGGTGGGTGTGCTGGAATTGGTTGTTCTTTGAATTATGATTTATTTCAAACGCTACGGACACTCTTTTGAGGTTTTTGGTCAGATAGTTGTTTCCTTCCCCGGATTTGCGGGTGGAATGGGGGATGCTTGATGGAGGGTTGACTTGTTTGAATTTGCAAGTTGGTAGGGTGAGGAGATGATGTCTGAAGTCTATAGAAATTGTGGTTTTTTTTGTGTTCCTTGACCCATCAACTCATACAATAATAATGGCGTGAATCTGAGAGACATGACGACTCCATCGAATGCTTCCTCCTCTTGTTAGTCGCAATCTCACGAAATTGAAAGGTGGTGTTTTTACCCATGTCACCATTCTCTTGCGAGTCTGGGATCTCAAGTCGAGCACTTACCAGCCCTTTCCCAAGGCATTTGATATAATTTACAAACCCTCGGAAGGCTTTAGATATTAGTGCCTGGTGACGTCGACGAGTTCGATATCCAGATATTACTAGAGACGCCACTAGAGCTTGTATTAATCCTCGTTTCTACCTAGACACTCCTAGCACCTATTAGATCGCTCATCCTTTCTTGGGTTTTTGTTCTGGTTTTAAACGCGTAAAGCTGAAATACGTAACGGAACGAGTGCTACTATACAATTGGAAGAGCATTTACAAAGGGTCGCAAATTCATAAATACGTCTTACCAATAGACGAACCTGTGCCCCTAGAAATAGGCGACCTGAGAGTAAATTACGCCTTGGAGACTTATTTGCACACCTACTTAGAAGTTTGCAGAAAGAAACAAGGATAAGCCCAGTATTAGACTTAGAATTATAGCCACACTGGAAAACTTACCTTTATCTTTTCGCCTGAGGGATCGTCATCGTACTGGGTGACAGAGTCTATTTCTCGTAAACATCTTGCATCGTATTTGCCCTGTCTCGCATCGGACCGATTGCCGCCTATATAACACAACGAGATAGTCTAGCGCCTATCTCAACCACGAGCACCGAGCACCTTTACACTTTATTTCATCCTCTGTCTACACACAGTGCCGTTTCCAAGACTTTTTACACCGTGAAGTTCCGAAACCTCCTTGTTCTCGCAACATTGGCGACTGGTGTCTACGGTGCAGTCAACGGGGCTGCCATCGCAAGATGCGTAGATCAGAAAGGGTTTGGATTGCCTGCAGTCACTCGAAAGGCATGCGATGCTATAAAGACGAGCAGAACCAATGGCTGCAGTGATTGCATAACATCCGCTGGGCGTTGCACTAGTGTTGGGAGGAACATTGTAAAGCTTGCCTGGAATCAATTCTGCTTAGACAATGGTGTCGCAAAGGGAGAAACAGATTACACAACGGGATAGATATGTTTGAGTTATGAAGAAGCGTGAGTAGATCTACTTTTTTTCTTTTTTTTCTTTTTTTTTCTTTTCTTCCTTTTCCCAGATACTGAAGATATAGAAAGCAATTTAGTAACAAAGAATAGTGTTGCGATATATGCCGCTCGCTTAGTCGCATATTAGTGGTAACCCACTTGTACGACTACCGTCAGTACCCGCACACCTCCAATCGTTTCGTCAACAACAAAAACAACTACTTCACTATCATTACACTTGTCTCTACTTCTCCTATTGCTAGGTACATGGAGAACTCACAGGGTGCCTTGGCGGAAATTCAAGGCGACCGAGTTCGAGGGTGCTACATGCATGTTTGTTTTCTCTGTCGTTTAGTACTTTCTTAAGTTTAGGAATGGACTCTTGTGTCTTGAGGTGGTTGGTGAAGGTACTAGGTAGGGAGGTACCCTTGAGCGTGAGTATGCTGATAGGGTAATGTTTGAGAATCCATGGGAGTGGTATGTCTCGGTTGGCTTGGCATTGGCTTGCTTGTATGGTAAATAGAAGCAGATTAAAGAGGAATTCGAAATGTCATCTTTCAAATTCAAAGCAAGAGCAGTATTCGATGATGCTTAAGAGAAGTGGAAATGCAAGAATGAAAACAGTGATCATGGTTCCTCGTTGAAGATAATTAGTAAGAACTTCAATACAGCCTCCAGTTGGGATATAAAAATACCGTTCAATGTATCTCTACTCGAACCGGTAATTTCACTTCTCACAACGCAGAATACTCTGACTGGTGCGACGAAGGGAGAGCGAACTACTATGGAAAACAATCTCAATCTGAGAGAAGACAGAAAGACTTTTGCGTATTTTAGAGCACTTTAAGCTTAACATGGCTGAAAAGTTTACATTGTTGAATGAAGGGTTGAGATTTGACGGTAAATTTACTTTCGGCAGTAAATTCTTCATTTAGATATCGAGTTCAGGGATATGATTCTCGGAGGTTATTTGAAATAAGAGGTGTAAGCTATTAGGGTTAGGTAGGGATGGTGGAAGTCTCGCGGGCTAAGGATGGAATAAATTTGTCGGTGAGAGCCAGACAGCCATTTTTGGCTCTTGAACACTGGGTAGAAATTTTTTACTTGTGTCCTCCTATATGAATGGGAGGACTAAAGGTAAATACAAAGAGACTTTGAGATGGTACAGTACTTGATTTCAAATTCTTGGTGATCAGGTTAAGTGTGTGATATTGAAGATGTGATTCCACATGAAGGAATGAAGTTGTGCGGGTACTTAAGGTACGCGCGCCCATGGTGGATCTAAGCTACGAGTGACAAGTCCCCTTTAAAAGGTGTGGGATATATCGCGATAGTCAGATTGTGGCCCCTAATTCCCTCCACTAAAGCCGGAATATTTCGTTCGTGGGACTTTCGAAAAGCGAAGCAAGATACGATTATATAACCTCTACCATGTGGGATTTCGGTTTGTCGGCAGAATCGGCCCTCGATAATGGGGTTGGAGGGTCTCAATCAGTCCAATTGAAGGTGCTCTATCTGGAGTTGCTGCCCCTCCTTGGTCAGCAAGGCTTTCATATGGTCGCAGTGCTCGTTCAAGACGCAATTTCTCTCTTGTTTCTTTACGTTTGTTAGCAAGAAATCTCAGTATCCGGTTTTGGAAAGTGCCTAATACTTACGAGTGACAGTTCCTGCAAGTGAGAAAAATGGAAGCACTATCATGAATGTGGGCAAAAGTTGTCCAAAACCCCATCCGTTACTAACACTCGCGTTGGATGCATTCAAAATAAGGATAATGAACTCAAAAATAACCAAGAAAGTGCAGGTAAATGCCAGGTACGCCTTGGGAAATATAACCTCAGCAACAAGGCTTAAAAGAACCCTTCCGAAAACCCCTGAGCGTAGGTAAGCTCCAGAAAGAATACCAAATGGCTTCGTCAATACTGAAGTAGATTTGGGGATGTTCGCTCGCCAGACTCCGATATCAGTTGTATTTCCCGCGCATATATAAACTTGATAGAAAGCATCTTATGAGCTCGCAATAGGCGATCTGCCGTTAAGAAAGTTGGCTCGCTTGACCTCCATATATATTTTATTCCCACAATTCATTGGACTCACAGCAGCACGGGCTCTCAGAATATCTTCCCCGAGAAATATAGAAAGAGAAATCCCCCAGTAGCCGCGAAGAAGTATGGCTACTTGAAGAGAGGCGAAGTAGTAGTCTGCCTCCGGCCCTCCCGCTTTCATCACTTCCGGCAAGTAAATAATGAGCCATAAAATTATCGTCAAATAGATTAAGACAAGCCTCACTATGGCCAATTTTAGAAAATGCCGGAATGTTTGCTTAACTGCTTGCATAGTGGCCAAGTGTGTGACCATAGAAAATAACGACAACTGCGATACCATGATGATATTTGATCTATTCACCGACCGACATATCACATACTTGGGATAAGCAAGAATAATAATCAATAATCCTGTGATAAGTTGCTGGTCGCTCAGGCTCAGAAGAAAATTGTCGATGACTGGCATCAAAGATTTGGCGGCGTCTTCTGCAGCATGGGAACCTGAGAATCCGAGTACCCGGGAGACACGAATCTTGAATTTGTCTCCGACCGATCTAGCGCTTAAAGATGTTGTTGTGTTCTCAAGTGGGAGCAGCGCCCTGAAGGCAGCCGCCAGTGTGGCAATGATACCAGGGAGCCCTTATTTTTATGTAAAGAGCTATTTTTATAAAAAGGCTGATTAAAACAAGAATTAAGAGCCAAAACAATAGAAGTAGGAGTAGAGAATGTGGCAAGCTTTATAATAGAAACGGGAGAACCTATATTAAGTTAGTTGTTTGCGCTCTCTACATCCAGCAATGTTTGTTACCCCAGGGCCAGCAATGTCTGGATCTCGCTCGTATCTTAATGAAGAATTGCACGAAATGCCAAGTAAATGTTCGTTCTTAACGGAAGAGGATGAAAATTCAGCAAAGTTACCACAAGGCGCTGATACAAAGCTGGTTTTGGAGCGTTGAAGCTTCGCTGGATGGGATTGTGAGGTTAGAAAGAAAATGAGATTCACAGCTGATCCTATACTGTAACACAAAAGCTTACATAACATGCATTACAGTAACAAAAACAAAATACCATAGGTAACTGACCTCTGTAGAGATGGTTTAATAAACTTATATCCCATGTATGTAGTTATTTCATACCTCAATATCTGGAAACCCATTAAGTGGTGTTTCCACTGTTTCCTCTATTCAATAATATGGTCTTAATAGGTACAATAGTACCAGATAGTAATAAATGGAATTTCCCGATGGACGACTGTAACCCAGTTTTCCATAAAAGTCAATGTATAAAAGACAAAAAAAGCCAGGTCAAAACCACCAATCATCCACCATTGTGCCGTTTCCACCAATACCTAGTTCCATCACACCCACAACAACCACCTCTTCTCTCCCTTTCAACTATTGTCTTCCCATTAAAAGGAAAATGAAGTAGTCAATCTATAATTCTTAGGTAAAGCTTACTGATTCAAGGGGAGCACAGATTGAACAGCGAACTTCTCTCGCTCTAGCAGAGCTGGTGGAAGTAATATAAGTAACAACTTTATCATGAATAGTAAATAGTAGCTAACTCTATAGAATTAAACTATTGAATTGAAATTACAAGTATACTTTTGGACCACACTTTAGAATTTGATACCAAAATTGCTCTTAGTAGGGCATGGCACAAAATATACTGTTTCTTGTATATAAGATTACGCAGGGTTATTTCCGCGTGTTTACTAAGTATCATCTATTATATTATAACGCTCCAAGGTCGTCTTTAGCTAGGTAGTATTTTAGAGCTAATTAGGAGCTTTATTTAAGTCTATATAGAAGCTTGTGGCTTGAGGACTGACTATAATGAAATGAGTCCAGCCAACCTTAAGCAATAGCATAGAGAAGGTAAATCGGGCTATTAGTAGCAATTACAAGCGCAATATGGACCAATTACTACTCATATGCCGTGAGTGTTGTGTTCAAATATCTTTTTGGATTCGTTATTGTGAACAAGAGACTTTATTGCTGTAGTGATTATAGTAGTAGTAGTAGTGTTAGGAAGAATGATAGCAAGATCACAGTTATTTTAGCTTAGTATTCTCCAAATATGTGTGCGATTCTAGCACAAAACTGAACTAGGCTATGGAGAGATATACTGTCAGTTGATATTCCTTATATCTGAGGCTGGTGCCAACTATCTAGGTCTTGAACGTGAATTAACAGAAACGCGAATACTCCTGAACTTGAATACCACTTTTTATTCATGGCGAAAGAAACACTACCATTCTCGCATAAAACTCAAAAGTGCTACTAGTGTTTTTTGCCTATCAAATATATGTGCAAAACTCTGACGAAATGAATGAGTAGTATACATGTAGTAGTAAAATTTTAGAATATGACTGAAATTGCTACTATCCCTAGGTACTATCTGAGTCTCCTTTAAAACACTCTAGGCTTCGTAACCTTACCTATAATACCGAGTCTAATGTATTCACGAAGATATAAACTCGAGCGATAGCGGGGACTTGGATTTGTTAGCACTTTCTTGTTTTTAGACATCTCTCGGAATAGCCTTAATTTGACTGTTTGGTCCTAGTATGCTTAAATAAATGCTTGTTCTAGGAAATTATAGCTTAATTCGAAAATCGCAAACCTAAAATCCCAGACGTACTCGTACATGTATAGCATTGGCATCGAAGGGATAAGAATATATAAATCAATAAAATGTGATTTCATGTACAAGTAAACCAGATGGAGTCTAAGGAGCTATTCAAATTATTCTACACTATACTTTCTGCGTCGACGTACAGTTGGAGCTTCACTTTCTAATTCTTTCCTTCACTCTAACCATCAAGTTAGGCTTCTGCCAAAACAAAAGCATCGGAGTCGCCTCAATCCAGTCTAACTGCCCTTCTCTTTCGATCTCATACCTAAAGATCAGCCGGGCCAACGTAATATGTAGCTCCAACCAGGCCATATTGCGTCCTATGCAACCTCGTTTTCCAAGGCTAAAGGGCTGAGTGGCTTCCAGAATATCGTCCTTGTTCTCTCCCAGCCAGCGCTCGGGGATGAATTCAGATGGGTTATGGAAGTTTTTGGAAAACATGGATGCGGCACATGGGTTTGTGGAAACAAGAGTCCCTCCAGGAATGCTGACTCCATCTACCACCGCACCTTCTGGAGGTGCATCCCGGGGTGGACCGATTGGTAGAGGGGGGAAGATTCGCAGTGCCTCTAGGCAGACTGCGTGAAGATACTTGAGAGGTGCGGCAGTAGTAGCATTGATATCTTCTTCTTTTTCGAAACTACCATGAATTTCCTCAGTGACGGTCTTGAAGATAGCCGGTTTTTCCAGGAGATAGTGCACAACAACACTAAGTGTAGTAGCGGTAGTTTCGGAGCCAGCCACGACCAAGTCTGCTGCGTGACCTGACATCTGCATATGGAAACTTTCGCTGTCATCGTCCTGGGGGTGGTCGCGAAGAAGGTAGTGCATGAAGTCTTTGCGGTCGGTCTTTTCGCTGATACGACTGAAGAGAAGATGGGTTGCTCAGAGAAAGTATTCTTAAAATATCAAGGCGGGCTAGAAACTCACTCCTCTATAACCTTTTTCGTATAGCTCATATGTCTATCAGCAACTCGTGCAATCCCTTTTAACCAGCCTTGATTGAAAGCTAGATACACGGCTCCAAGCCAGGGAAATCGTTTTAGCGTGTCCATTACATTTGCGTGTGCTATGCTGCCCACAACTAGAAGCTGTTAGCTGTGTCCGGGGGAAGGCAAAGGAGTGAGGCTGCTTTACCATCTGATAACCAAAAATGTTCTTTGCCTAATTAGATAGCGTATTAGTAAATCAAGCGTTTGTAGACATGCCTGCGAGAATAAAGATAATCTAGCGGAGTAGGTAGGACCCAACCTGCCAGATTCGACACCACCAAATGATTTTCCAAAAGCTAATAACCCAATAATGTCAAAGGTCAAGAAATTGTGCCAATCAGTCAAATTCACAACACCCTCTGCTTTGGCAGTCTTACCCACGCCGTCAATGTATTTTGCAATAAGATCGGTAATCATATCCTCCTGGTCTCTCAAACTAGCCTCTGAGAACGCACGACTAAGATACTTTCTCATCTGTGCATGTTCTACCGGATCGCGCACACTCACAATCGCATGGCCGCCGAAGGAACCATTTTCGTACCAGTTGCTCTTGAGGAATTCCCCACCCTTTCGTGGAGCGTAGATATCATGCCATGATTGGGCGGAGGCAAATGAGACTTCATTGGGAGATACGCGAACTGCTGGCCCGTACTTCTCATGAAGCGCGAGCATACGCCATGGTTGGCGGCCGGATAAAAAGTCGCGGGAGTAGGGATACTAAGAAAGGTACTGTTAGCGCTCTCTTCTATTGTACGAGTATATACGGCAAGAATTTTGATCTTGTGGCTCAGCATAGTGACCCGGACGCTTCGAGCTCGGTTGATTGATTTGAACCCGTTGGTTCTCCACTCTCACAAAGATTGGGCAAACCAATTACCCCTTCTAGGATTTCTGGCATAACATGTTTTCAAGCTGCACGCCAAACAATCCCCGAGACCTTATGCTGTTGGAAGTGACTAATTATCTTCGACGGCTAATACATACATTTGAGATTTTCGCAAGTAGCGGTCCAGGAACGTGAGAAAGTGGGTGAAAATAAATCCTTCGGATGATTCCTATTATGAGGAAGGTAACTGCCTATTTGTGTCGAGAAAAAGTGTAAGCTAGAGAATTCCACCAATGAGATATAAACAAAGCAGTGCAACACTTACAGCAATGCTGAATGGTATTGCCACCCTCACCGCAGCACTTAACTTGTAGGTAGGCTCCATGGCTGTCACAAATCAAGAACAAATTGTATATTTGAAAGTTTTAATCGAACAGTTGTGGTAGGAAAGCGAGGCCTTTTATATACAGTCCATCTGGTTTCTCTAATGACATAGCTCGCACGCCTGTTCGCTGTGGACAAAACACCGACACAGATTTTGGCTCCGGCTTGGTGTTCCCCGGTGGCCTGGCACGCCAATAGCGAAGCGAGGGGTTACTGTTCGGAGGTACATGATGGAACATTGGAACCAATGTATGCTCCGAAAATCCGCTCACCGAATTCTACCGAACTGGTGGACCACGTATTACTTCGTAAATTAGTGCTGGGTAAATGATTAACTTGTCTAAGTATCATGCTCGTGGCGTCATGTTTCGTACATCCCGTAAGACTCTCCACTTCTAGGTGGCAAAACAGTGCAAATGGAATTACAGACCCCCCCTAACCAAAGCTTTTTGAATCTTGTAATGCCGCCTTCGGCCCACTGTCGAGGTGTCTTGAGTAGAAAACGCATGTTTGGATGTTATTCCGACTTACTCGTTCGGTAAGAATAAAGTTAAATTCCTAACTACTACTAGAGTACTACCGTACCCTTAATACTACCCTTACTCTAATCTTAAAGCTTAATCCTCTTTACTATATCCATTCCAGACAACATAGTTACAACAATTACCTGTGCTTGATAGTGGATATAAGTGGATATAATACTGGGTCAAATTGAGGTCCAAATGCTTGGAAATGCGGCGTGGTTGGCTAAACGACTTTGTTTTGCGGGGAATATGTAGTAAATATGGGCCTATTTACTCCACTTTCAAGCACAAGTAATTGTTGTAACTATATCGTCTGGAAGGGATAAAGCCTTAAGATACGAAGTAATTAGGTTAGTACCTCTTTCTCGGCTATCTACTAACTAGTATTCTAGATCTCCCGTCCTCTCCTATCCTAGGCCTTTGGAAAGGATTAGGAGAGCCAGGCTTTTGGCCTAGCAAACGAGAGGATAATATATTATTTACGTGGATAGGGGCGGATAATGAGAGTGTAGATTCGAGAGAGGAGCGGAAAGGAGAGGCTAAAATAAGGTTAAAAAATGAGGCTCAAGAAATAGCGTAAGCGACAGCACTAGACAGTCTTTTTACTACCGTAGGCAGGACTACTAGGGAGGGTTCGCAAGCCTTTTTACAGTACGAAGGCACGTAGGAGCACTAGGGAGGCTCCCGGTAGACAAGATAAGTAGCAGTCTTAGCACTAGAATGTAATAGAGATGCACACAAAATCGACTGCGCCAAGACGACTACTTATCTTGTCCCCCGGGATGGGAGACTTCGTAAGCAGTCTTTTCACTACATAAGCAACTATCTTTTTACCAAGTACGGAGAACGCGGTCATATATCCTTTCACTACAGGGCTGGGCACTAAACCTCAAGCCCTAATTGGCTAGAAGACCCCTGTAGCCAAGTTTGATAGACGCTGGGGGCCTGTACTTTAGAAGGGAATGGCTCGGCTAGGCACGCCTAGGGGTTAAAAGAGGGGGCAATTCACGTGCGCAAAGGACTTTGAATAAGGTCTCTATTACTGAGTATAGAACTTCAATCACTTTTCCCCCACCGGATATTGAGGCTCAATATCGTCGGAAAACAGGCTCTTGGTCTGAGCAAGAAGTCCTTTCGTCGTGTCTTTTAGTAGGAGAAATATTGTGCCTCAGAAGATGCTAGGAAGAGAGTTTACTGGGCACTCGGCGTCTATACGTGGACGGTGTCTTGGAGAGCCAAATATGGCCCACATAATACTTCTATGCCATTCGACGATATTGCGGCTCAATATCGTCTCGGGAAACAGGCCCTAAGCAGCCACTCCAAGCGGTTAAGCCTCCATCTCACTCAGTTATCGTATCCACATTGAGTGCACGTTTCTAGGGTCTAATCTGACGTCTGGAAGGAATAGGCACGACACAAATCCCACAAAAACAAAAAGGGCAGGAGAAAAAAAGAACGTTCAATCAAGAGCCAAAATACAAGAAAACAAAAGAAAATCATTCTAAAGGTACATGTAATCCCGTTCTCTCATATACACAGAGAACCCCCCCTCCCTCGACCCCCATTTATTCATTCCACCCATCTCACCCAATGTAGCAATTTCCCAATCCACCCAAAGATCCCCTCATTACGTTGTCCCGATTTCTCATCATTCTTTTATACAACTTCCCCATTTATTCCCATCCCACCTACCCCAATACCTGACCGATCTTCACAAAAGTTCCGTTCTCCATTGCTCCCCCTCAATTACCATGGTCGAATTCGAAGGATCTTCAACGTGACTCCTAGCCATAGCTTCTTGCCACTATCCAAAACTATCAGTGCTTCGTCCCAATAACAAAAATAGGGAGCAAAAAAGGGGAAAGGGAAACATACTTTGAAAACAAAATTAAGAATTAGCGCAACAATCAGCGCAAAACTAACAATCATCGGCCCAATCATATTATCGAAATCCTTCCCACTCCTCGCAACAATCATCTCTCTCCGCGTCCGATGCATAAAGTATCCCCACCCCGCAGTAAAGATCGAGACAATTAGATACGTGATCCCCATCGCAAGACGCGTCTTGTCATGGGCGCCTGCGTTGGAAAGAACAATGGCAAACGATCCCAGGAGGAAACAGATGTGTTGCCATTTGAGATACGTTCGTTCATTAGCTAACCAGACTTTGGGTTCAACCTTCAATGGTCCAGAATCTTTGATGAGTTGAATGGGTTTCGTTACCCCAGGGGGTAACACAACGCTCTTTTCTCTCTGGGCTTGAGCATATCTTGAGAGCGAGAAGGATGGGAATACTGAAGAAAGAGTACCATAGCCGCCACCACGAGAGCTTGAACCTTCGCCAGCATCATCAAAGACACCATCATTTGCTACCTTCGTATTGCCAAACTCAGAACGTCTCCCGGAGGCCTCCGCACGCTCTTCTGCTGCCATTCTATCTTGCATGTAAGACTTTCCCAAGGGCGAGACAGCAGCCTTGAAACTAGCACTCGGGCGAGAGGTTCCTCCCAGAAAGCTGCCAACGACTTGTTCATCCTCTGCCTTACGTGCTTTTCTTTGCTCCTCTTCCTCAAATGCGGCTTGAGGGTCCTTTCGGATATCCGTTTCGACTTCACTCAGCCAGAAAGGAAGGTTGTTGACATTGTCTTCAAACAATGACGCTACCCCATGAACAAATTTGGAGAACCGAGATGCCTTGTGAACAAGATGGGAAGAGATGAGATCCTCAACCCATTGTGGATGCTTTTTGATGCCTTCCTCTTTAACCTTGATCTCTAGAATTGCATATGGAAATCGGGATAGCTCGCCCTGGTTGATGTTAGGAAAAGGATATTCCATGGCGCTGTTATCAATATCAAGTCTATGCCAGTTTCCAGGACGTCTGCATGGTCGGTCAGGATCTATGGAATCCTCTCGGATGAAAGCCAGGTTGGTGTCGATAGAAATTCTGACTTTGTCGTCCTGTGGCTTTTGGAAAGCGGTTCTGGTGTAGTTTGCTCGTAGGACTGGCTGAAGATCATTCTCCAGGACAAAATTTTGTATGCTCTCCACCGTGTTTCTGAACTCCTCAACCTTTGCTGCAGGGTGACCTTGTCGTTCCATCTTCTGAATGCTCTTTTCCATCTTGTATTCTCCCTTGATGAAAGGCTGGATGTACTTCTCCTTGATTGGAAAGCGTCTCTCTTCACTACTACCATTCTGATGCAAAATCTTTTGCTCGATAACCAGTTCAGGGCCAGAGTTCAGTTGACCTGCCCACCTTATGCGAATCGATGCAGCGTCGATTTGTCGATCAACCTTCTGGTTATATAATGCGAAATCTGGGTTATCGAAATACAGGGAGTTGAGGGTGGGGTCTCCTTGAGCATCAATGACTTTCGAAGACTGCTCGCTGTAAACGAGAACAGGAAGTCGGCGTAAAATAAAGGTTCTGACCTCCAGGAGATTATCCATATGGACCCAAACTATATCAATCGTCAGCTAAATAAGAACAAGAAGGCCAAGGAATACTCACATTTGTATGCCACATATTTCTCTCCGTTTTGAGTCTGCGATAAGGCCTCATCGGTTTCCAGAGGATCAGCAGGGCTCTCGTCCAGTTGTTGTCGCACAACATAGAACATCATAGATAGCTTATTGAGCAGAGGGGCATAGCTTGATTCTGAATTGAAAGGGCGGTTCGACAATCTGAGCTGTACCATGGGTCTGATCTTGTAATTATTTCCTCTCTTGCGATCATGCTTCTTAACAATCTTCAGAAACCCAGTATAGTTGATACTGCTGTACTTCTTCAGTTCCTTCGTCTCGTTCGTAATCTTGTCCAATTCATCCTCGATCGCCTTGAATTTTCCCGCTATGGCATCCGATTTAGAAGCCTCTTCCTCCGAAGCAAGGTCTCTGAGTTTCTCCCCGCACTTCGTTGCTCGCTCCTCCAGAGCCGTGAAGGTCGACGCTTGGAAGGCGGCCACCTTTTCCAATTGCACATTCAGCATTTCGTCGCAGAACTTGTTCTCATCGTCTTCAGTCCAGGTTGGGTCATCCTCGTCCTCCCGCAACATGCTCTTGAGTTTCGCATAGTCTATGTATTGATCTTTCCATGGCTCGAAGACCGAATTCCGTAACTTCTTTCCGAAACGCATGTTGGGGCGAGTTTTCCTCGTAAGCCTATGGAGCTTTCAGGTTGTGGTTCTTCCGTTCCGATGACTTCGGTTTCGCAGGAGGAAGTACAATGTAGAGTGCGATTTCGATTGGAGGGAAGGCGCAAGAAGCTCGTACGACGTTTCACGATAGAGGGGTGCAGGTGAGTTGTTGATGGGAGAGTGGAGACAATTATCTAAACAAAGCAAGCGAGTGAAAGAGATGCAACCAATCTAGCGACAGGAGGGGCTTGTGAAAAAATGTCGTCCCATCGCTTTGCTATCTGCAAGGAAACATCGTTGGAGCGTGCCTTGCTATCAAAGTTATGGGTTGGACAATGCCAAGTGGAGAGAACAAGGATGTTGCCAGTCGGATAAATTAGTTTCTCCTTCGCCGATGCCGAGCGTGAAGGTTTGTAGCGGAAGCGAGTTCAGTAGGAGTAATTCCTCTAGCATTACAGAGTAGTAATAGGTAATTCATTTCTAGTAGTAGTAGTATTATTCTAAACCCTTAGAATAATTAAATTCAAGAAAAAAACTACCTCTTCTCCTTTAATAACTTTATACCTATTCTATTCTCCTATATAAAATAATCACTTAATTTCACTTCCAAAAAACACTCAAAAACGTTCGCAAAATATATACTTAGATAAAAAAAAAAGAAGGCTATGTACAAAAGAACGCTTATTCGCTACGTTAGACTAATCTAAGCCGCCCTATCCACCCCACTCCCGAAAGAAACTCGCTGGTATCCCCATTACCAAAAGAAAGAAGAGAAAAAACCGTGATATCGCAAAAAGAGAGAGAGAGAGGAAGAAAGTACCCTTCCAATAGCAAAGAAGAAAGAGCCAAAAAGCGCGCTCTAGACTGTACATACATGCGTCCCACTGGTATCTCCCATGAAAAAAAGAAGCGTAAAAGCTTCATGTTATGCACCGCTTGATCAATGCTAGCTACCATTTTCTTTCGTACAACGCGCCACAACCACGTCTTTTTTTTTCATATCATCAAAGACCTTTTTCCAAAAAATCGTCATCATCTTTTCGTTCTCAAGCCACTGCTAGTTCAACTTGGGCGGGGGTTCGTGTAGCATGCTTCTTAGGCCCAAGAATCTGCTCCGCAGTGCGCTTGACAATTCCACCAGTGACGGGGAGACTAGTAGATCCCTCGAGGTACATGTCGACCTCGCGGGCAGACTGTCGTCCTTCGTTGATACCCCAGACGATCAGAGATTGACCACGGCGACAATCACCAGCAGCGAAAACGCCCTCGAGATTGGTGTGGTATTTTCCAGGCGGAGTCTTGACGTTCTTGCGACCATCCTTCTCCACCTCATCACCTAGAACACGATCCTCTGGACCCAAGAAACCCATCGACAGCAGTACGAGCTCAGCTGGGAAGAATTGCTGCGACCCTTCAATTTTCTTCATGTCCCAACCACCAGATGAAGACTTGGTCCACTCAACGCGAATGGTGTTGATGCCCTTCACTTTTCCGCTACCATCATCGACAAACTCCTCAGACATGACACAGAATTCACGAGGGTCTTGACCCATGTGTTGCTTGACTTCAGTGTGTCCGTAATCAATGCGATAGATACGTGGCCATTGTGGCCATGGATTGTCGCGAGCACGCTCATTCGGTGGCTGAGGAAGCAACTCAAAGTTGGTGACAGACTTGGCGCCATGACGAACAGATGTGCCAATACAATCATTTCCAGTATCTCCACCTCCAATGACGACAACGTTCTTGCCCTTGGCTGAGATGTACTCACCGTCCTGAAGCTCGGAGTCAAGAAGAGATTTTGTGTTCTTGTGCAAGAATTGCATAGCGAAGTGAATGCCCTCGAGGTTACGGTTCTTGATGGGTAGGTCTCGAGCAACAGTGGCACCAGTAGCAATGACCACGGCGTCATTCTCCGCCTTAAGATCAGTGAGAGTAATGTCTTCTCCAATTGCAACTCCGGTCTTGAAGATGATTCCCTCAGCTTCCATGAAGTCGGTACGACGCTTGACAATCTTCTTGTCAAGTTTCATATTAGGGATACCATACATGAGTAAACCACCGGCACGGTCAGCTCGCTCGTACACTGTGACTTGGTGTCCAGCTTTGTTCAGTTGATCGGCACATGCTAGGCCAGCAGGGCCAGAACCAATGATGGCGACAGTCTTGCCCGTTCGAACCTTTGGAGGTTGTGGAATCATCCATCCCATGTCAAATCCGCGATCGATTATAGCACATTCAATGGACTTGATTCCCACGGGATCCTCGTTGATACCAAGAACACAAGCTCCTTCGCATGGTGCCGGGCAAACACGACCAGTGAACTCGGGGAAGTTGTTGGTCATTAGCAAACGGTTCAAAGCATCTCTCCATTGACCTTGGAAAATTAATTCGTTCCATTTGGGAATGATATTGGAAATTGGACATCCGGAGTCAGATTGACAGAAGGGAACACCACAATCCATACAACGAGCGGCCTGGTATTTGAGTTCGTCTTCATCAAGTCGCTTGGAAAGCTCAGCCCAATCCTTTGTTCGAGTCTTTGCAGAGCGGTATTTCTCGGATCGTCGTTGATATTTCATGAATCCCTTGGTCTTGTCCAAGACGAGGGATCGTTTCTTTTCGACTGCTGCATCCCCAATAGACTCCTCGATGTCTACAAGATCAGACTTCTTCTTCGCTTTGTGAACATGTGCGTCGCGGGCTTGGTGTCCTGGGAGTATTGGAAGTGCGTACTTGGCACGCCTTGCTTCAGCTGCCTTTATCTTTTCTTCCTCCAAAATGCGCTTGTAATCAACAGGCAAGACCTTGACAAATCGAGGCAAAGCTCGGTTGAAGTCCAGCAAAATACGAGCGGCGAGCTCTGAGCCAGTGTAATGGTGGTGGTCTTCGATCAAGCTGCGAACATAGGCGATTTCCTCTGGGTCATCCAGGCCAGATGCTTCAACCATTTCAGGATTCAGCTTTGACATGAAATCCTGTTGGATGTCGAGGATGTAGGCAATACCACCGGACATACCGGCAGCAAAATTGCGACCCGTGCTTCCAAGAACAAGCACACGACCTCCTGTCATGTACTCGCACCCATGGTCTCCAACACCCTCGACGACAGCAGTTGCACCGGAGTTTCTGACAGCAAATCGCTCAGCAGCAATACCGCGGAAGAAACAGGTACCACTGGTAGCACCGTATAGACAGACGTTTCCAACTATCACATTCTCTTCGGCCTTGAATACAGCAGCCCGAGGAGGGTACACAATTAGGCGCCCACCAGACAGACCCTTCCCGACATAATCATTGGCATCACCTTCTAGCTCCAACGTGACACCAGGAGCACAGAATGCACCGAAAGATTGACCGGCTGAACCCTTGATATTGACATGAACAGTGTCCATTGGGAGACCCTTTTCACCATATCGCTTGGAAATTTGGTAAGAGAGTGAAGTGCCCATAGCACGATCAGTATTGACGATGTCGCACTCAATCCTGGAGGGCAAGCCCTTGTCAAGAGTCAACTCGGCTTCTGAGATGAGCTTGTTATCCAATCGGACGTAGAGGCGGTGGTCTTGCTTGCGGACGTTAAATGTAGCTACTCCGGGTCTCAGCTTGTGTGCTGGAGTGAGAATCAACGATAAGTCGATGTTTTGAGTCTTTGGGGTACGCAAGTCTTCACGGACTCGTAAACACTCGGCATGGCCCACCATCTCATTGATAGTTCGGAATCCGAGTTGTGCCATGATTGCTCTGAGTTCATTGGCAATATAATAGAAGAAGTTGATGACATGCTCAGGTGTTCCCTGAAACTTCTTTCGTAGCTCAGGATCTTGAGTGGCGATACCAACAGGGCACGTATTTAAGTGACACTTGCGCATAAGGATACAGCCCATGGCAATGAGAGGGGTAGTGGCGAAGCCCCATTCTTCAGCACCAAGCAGACAAGCAATTGCAACGTCTCTACCAGTACGAAGTTGACCATCAGTCTGCACAACAACACGTCCTCGAAGATCATTCAGAACCAAAGTTTGGTGGGTTTCAGCAAGACCAAGTTCCCAAGGAAGACCAGCATACTTAATGCCAGTCCATCGAGAAGCACCGGTTCCACCATCGTGACCAGAGATCAAGATGTGATCGGCCTTTGCCTTGGCCACTCCAGAAGCAACGATACCAACACCAGTCTCCGAGACAAGCTTGACAGATACTCTGGCACGTGGGTTAGAACACTTGAGATCATAGATCAACTGCTTCAGATCCTCAATGGAATAAATGTCGTGGTGGGGTGGAGGTGAGATAAGACCGACACCAGGAGTAGAGTGACGAGTTCGGGCAATGGACTTTGAGACTTTGTGTCCCGGAAGCTCTCCACCCTCTCCGGGTTTGGCACCTTGAGCCATCTTGATTTGCAACTCATCGGAATCAGCAAGGTAGTTTGAGGTAACACCAAATCGACCTGAAGCAATTTGTTTGATAGCAGAACGCATGGTATCTCCATTTGCCATCCTCTCGGAACGCTCTGGATCCTCACCACCTTCACCTGTGTTGGACTTTCCACCGAGGCGGTTCATGGCGATGGCAATGGTGGAGTGGGATTCCATCGAGATGGAACCGTAAGACATAGCTCCAGTACAGAATCTTCGTACAATTTCTGTCCAAGGCTCAACCTGGTCAATTGGTACTGGATTTGCTTCTTCGAACTTGAAGTCAAGCAGACCACGGAGGGTACATGCCTTGATTTGTTCATACTCGGAGAGTGAGTATGCTTCATAAGACTTATCGTTCTTGGTTCGTACGGCATCTTGAATATTGGCAATTGAGGTGGGGTCATTAATGTGTGGTTCTCCACCATCACGCCAGTGGTACTCGCCAGATTCAACCAGACCCGGAACGCTGACGGTATATCGGGATGGGAAACCCTTCTCGTGGAATCGGAACGCATCCTCGGCAATTTGCTCGAAAGTGATACCCTTAATTCTGGTTGCAGTTCCCTTGAAACAGCGGTCAACTACGGTGTCATCAACACCAAGTGCTTCGAAAATCTGAGCACCTTTGTAACTGGCCAGGGTAGAAATTCCCATCTTACTCATAACCTTGAGAATGCCTCCATCGGCGGAGTATTTATAGTTGCGGATGAGAGTCTCATCAGTGAGTTTCTTTCGAATCAAACCTTCCCGGTTCAGCTTTAAGATACATTCCATAGCGAGATAAGGATTGACAGCATCCGCACCGTAGCCCACCAAAACACACATATGGTGGACTTCACGTGCTTCAGCGGTCTCAACGACCAGAGCTGCATGAGATCGCCACTTGTTGTTGACGAGATGGTGATGGACCATACCAGACGCAAGAAGCGCAGAGACAGGAACACGATCGGCCGATGTGGCTCGGTCAGAAAGAATAATGATTCGGTCCTTGTTTTCGATGGCAGCCGTAGCTTGGTCGCAAATGCTGTCTAGATGGTTGATATAACCATGAACCCCTTGAGATTTTGGAAATGTCAGATCAATGACCTTGACGGTCCATGATGAATGGAGCTGATTGATATTCTTCAAGGCATTGAGCTCCGGAATGGATAGAACGGGAGTTGGGAGATGTAATCGGCTACACTGAGAAGCATCCATCTCCAGCAAATTGCCTTGGGGTCCAACGTAGCAATCCAACGACATGACAATAGCTTCTCTGATAGGGTCAATTGGGGGATTTGTGACCTGAGCAAAGAGCTGTCGGAAATACTCGTAAAGCAATCGAGGAGCTTGTGCCAAACATGCTAGTGGTGAATCATTTCCCATCGATCCGAGAGCCTCTTTCTCGTCGGAAGCCATGGGTGCAAGTAGCAAACTAACTTGCTCAAATGAGTACCCGAAAGCTCTTAGCATGGCGTCTTCCTGGATTGCGGCGGAATCAGGCTTTGCTGAAAGATCAACAGTGCCTCGGCTGATAAGTTTTTCGTGGACTTTGGGAAGGCTTATCAATTCCTTTTCAATCCAGGATCTGAAATCGTGACGGTTGGATACGGTACTTTTGAGCTCAGCGTCATCAATGATTCGACCTGCTAGAGTATCGACGAGAAGCATTTTCCCGGGCTGCAGGCGCCCTTTGAGAATAACTCGCTCGGGGTCAACGGAAATAGTTCCGACCTCAGATGCGCAAATGATCCTGTCATCATCCATTACATAGTATCTACAAGGACGAAGACCATTTCTGTCGAGATTCGCACCGCAGTATCTTCCATCGGCGAATGTGAAGAGAGCAGGTCCATCCCAGGGCTCCATATTGCAAGCAGCCCACTCGTAGAATGCAGCTTTTTTAGGATCCATAGCCGAGTTGTCTTGCCATGCTTCTGGGACCATGAGCATCACGGCCTCAGGAAGTGACAAAACTCCATTAATGGTCAATAATTCGAGTACATTGTCGAAAGCAGCCGAGTCAGAGCCACCATCTTCGACGATTGGGTAGAGGGATTCCATGTCATCACCAAATATGTCAGACTGCATGACACCTTCACGCGCGCGCATCCAGTTCTTGTTACCTCGAAGCGTGTTGATTTCACCTAATTACGGTGTTAGTGCATGAACACGCATAAGAATTTACGAGGTTCCGTACCATTGTGAGCTGCCCAGCGCAGAGGCTGAGCACGATCCCAAGAAGGGAAAGTGTTAGTTGAGAATCGGGAGTGGACAAGAGCAAAATGGGCCTCGTAATCGGCATTTACCAGATCATAATAGTACTGATAGACCTGGATGGGGGCCAATTGACCTTTGTAAACAATATTCTTGTTAGACAGAGAGCATAGGTAGAACCAGTTGTGGAGTCCGATGGTATGGGTCGCACGCTTTCGCAATACGTAGAGTTGCCTCTCGAAATGTTTGAAATCAAAATGATCTGGATCGGTGGTTTCTGGCGACTTGCCAGGGCCATACGAAGATGCTAGCACAACGAATGGCTGCAGGATAATAGGCTCACGAGAGGCAGCAGCAGGACCAAGAAGAGTAGAATCTTTAGGAGGCTCTCGCCATCCCAATACCCGCAAACCCAACGACTCCGAGATCTCTTCCAATTGTCTCTTTGATTCTTGCAACGTCTCCTCATCGGGTTTGAAAAACAGATTTCCCACCGCATATTGACCCAATGGAGGCAACTTTATATCCTCTTCCCGCTCGAAATTCTTGATGAAAAACTTGTGTGGAATAGAGGTCATAACACCCGCTCCGTCTCCGTCTCGTGCATCTGATCCCACCGCACCACGATGAGTCATATTACAAAGAAGGTTTCGAGCTGTGGACAACCAGTGTTAGCGTTTTGCTTCCAGCTACAACCAGAAAGGACCATACCATCGCTAACAATCTTGTGGCTAGGTTTGCCCTTGATGTTGCTACAAATACAAGTTAGTTCTCTCAACCCTTGCAGAGGTTCACCAGTGAATTGAAATACCATGCAAATCCGACACCGCAAGCATCCTTTTCCAAGCCCGGATCGTAAAGACCTCTAAAGATTCGGGTCAGCGCTGCTCCATTGGACACAGGGTTCCATGGCATGAGGCAGAGATCACTTACTGCTTCACGGGAAGGGCACCAGCCCATGACTCGTTCTCCTCTGTCTGATATTCATACTGATGGTAGGGTTCATTCTCGGCGTCGATTTGATCTTGTCTATCGTTGAAATCGTCGACTTTTGCCATAGCAGGCAAAGTGGCGGCGATTTCAGAAACGGATACTTCGCGTGAAGGTATGAAGGAGGGTGTTTCGTGCAGAGTAGTCGGGTACCGTCCGCAAAAGAGAGGTATTGATTTTTGATTGATCGCAGCAGCGTTGAGGCGAGGGTTGAGTCTTGATAGGTGATTGTGGTCAGCAAATGATCAAAGAAAAAGTTGAAAAAAAGTCTAGTTGACTGAATGTGGGTGAAGTATGAAGGGCCCTTTGGGAGGCGTTTTATTGGTCCGTGGGCAGGCGAATTCGGGAGGGGGAGAGAGGAGGGAGGAGGGGTTGGTAGGAGCAGGCGAGCAGGCGAGCGTGTGAGAGGGCGAGCCTGCGGGTGCGCTTGCAAGCTTTCACCCTTGGATGAACCCCGGAACGAAGCCATGGTGACAACATCGTCTCCTCTAGCACCGGGATTCGGCTGCGAAAATCCCCAAAATTGCTTCCGTTTCTGCTTGATGAAAACGGAGATGCCAGGAAATGCACAAATCGACCCGTCATCTCTCTTTGAGGTCGTGTCGTGCGTGGAGGTTACAAGATGCTGGTCGGTCGCTATTTGCTGGCCGCGGGAGCGATAACGATCGCATCGGCGGGGTCATAGGTATCGAGGCATGGGAGGGCGAGCGAAAAAAGGAGGGAAAGCATCACAGCGTAAACTCACAATTCAGGGTCAACAAAACAGCTGTTTGATTGCAGCGAGGTCGTTCAGAACGGCGGGGCAGGGCACAGCACAACAGCACGCAATGGCAGTATAGAAGGAGGGAGGCAATGGGTGCAAGTGGAAGTGGTGTTGAGCAAAAGGTGTGAAATTGGGGATGCGGAGGGGGTGGAGGAGCTTTTTATGTTTTTTTATTTCCCCTTCCATTATTCGCAGGCCTTGTTTCACGGTAACCCCCAGCTAGGCTAGTGGAGTGGATGGCCAAGGGCTCATCATCGTCAAGGGCACAGCGGATCAAGTCGCTCGTGGGATTGTTTGATGCATAACAACCGAGCTAGTCTGCAAGTGTACTGAGTACTCACTTCCCATCGGCCTGTACCGGACACCACTTTCTGACTGTTCCAATTGCTTGACGCTTTTCGGATAACATGACCCCAATGATCATGGAAACGGAAATTGCGTAAGGGCTGGGTTACTGTCATTGCAAGTTTGATTGCTGATCTGCTGGGCGGTTGTAGTTGATTCATTTTTTCCTTCGTGTTTCCCTTCTTCCATGAGTATAAGGGAATCCAGTATAAGCATCCCACGCTGTTGCTTTTCATCGTAGACTTTTGGGGTGAAACTGGAACCACCAGATTCTCTATTGACCAGCCACCAGGGCAAAATCACCCGTCTCACGGATGCCATTTGGCGACCACACTTGTCAAAATGCAAGCTTGCACCATCTGGCAGCCAACAGCCGACCGGTTCATCAAATGGCACCAAAATGGTGTCTCAAGCACCCCACACCTCAAAATCATCACGGCCATCTGCATCTTCAGATGTAACCTGTCCTACACTAGTCTTGTGATTTGCATACAAAGTCATAGTGCAGCACAATAATGCTGCTTGCTGACGAATGAGAATACCGCTGGGTAGCCTCAACTTCCTCTTGCTCAATTCACAGTACCAGTACTCACACCCGCCCAGATGGACTTGGCGCAAGCGAGATGCCGATATCGCCCAAGCTGGTGGCTTTTGTATTCGGGAGGGGATGGCAGTATTATTAAAGCACTTCCTTGATTCGCCCATGGGAAGCCAGTAGGACGGTCGTCTGAGATTCGCGCGGCCTCCGAGTGGTCCTTTTTTCGACCCCTGCTCCAACTGCTGTGGAGGGGCACATTGCGACCACCGAGAAAAATTATTTTGCTGCAGGCGCTTTGGCAGAGCTCAGGGGTCCCCGCAGCTTAGAGTCTTAGACGACGAAATGACTGACACACATGCTGGGAGAAGCTCCCCCGTTGGACCAATCAAAACGGCCAGATAGGATGATTAGATCCTCCAAGCAAGCTGTTTTTTGGAAGAGGGGTACACCCTGGTCGATAAAAACCATCAATCTGGAGCCACGCCCCACGTCAAAAGCTCACTCGGAGTCACAATTGGATTTTGCATCTGAAATGCATGTTTCGGAGGCCACACCTGAAAAAAAAAGACCCGTGACTGCAGAGGATGGGGGCTCTAGGGCGGGTTTTTCTCCCGGAGTTACCCTCGCTGACCAAATCTTTCGGGTGATGTAGGAAAGTAAGCTGCCTGGTACAGTGGAACTAGGGAACAGCCGGCGATACTGGTAGTGGTGTCGCAAATGAACCCTGTGGAAGAAAATGAAGCGGGAAATCAGACAAAATGGTTGCTGTTGGTTGGATTAACAAAAAATCCTCAGATGGTGGTTGAACCATCTCTATCATCTCTCATCTATAGCCTCCTATTGCCTTGTTTCCGGAAAAAGGGTATTCTCAGATGAAGAGCGGGAGTGTTTTATTAAGACCCTCGGCCCTCTGAAACCCGCCCTTTAGCGGAAACTTCCAATTAAAAGGCAGCATTGTAAGTACAGTAAATTGACCTTTGGTATATTCGAGTCGAGATGTAACAAATGGTCCATGTCAACCTTTCCCGGAAAACAAACAAGGGGTACTACTGTATTATCGCTTGTTTTTCATAGTCCAAAAAAGGTAATCATCCCGACGAGACATCGCGATCCGCGACAGGATGCTCTGATGTCTGTGCCCAAGAAAAGGAGTGGGATCCCGCAGAAGAGGAGCGTCTTTTGGCTCCATATGGTGAGCATGAAGTTGCCGCTAAAGCTTGAAATGGAGACCTAAAGAGTGCTGTGAGTACTTTTAGCTTTGGCCACACTAGAACCCCCCTGGAGTTGCCCTTGCTACTGCTTGTTGAACGCTTTCCTTATAAGGTAATCTTACTTCAGAACTTGTACTGCAGTACGTTCAAAATGGAAGTAAAAGTGGATTTGAAAGAGCGTTAGCCTTAATTCGGGGCCTCTGAATAGCACTTGCGACATTTCCAAAGTCGAGCCTCGAAACACCTTGGGCCTCTAAGTCGCTTTTTGGCGATATGTGCATATTCGTATGCTGGAGGTGGAAGTGGGATGTTCTAGATTGCAGAAGATTCTGGTACTCGTAAATGGTCTGGGTAAAGATGACCCTTTTGAATTCTGAGTGATCAATGTTCTTTTTTAGAAAAAAGGAAAAAATCCGGTCCGCTACTGCAATGCCAGTACTGTCGCGGGACAAGTCTCGAATGATGGTGGCACCAGGTGGTTTTGTTAATTGCATCCTGGATCCAGTCATTTTTGGATGCCGGCGGGTCAACTTCGCCAATTGAAGATCGCCTGTTGCAAGGGAAAGACAGTGCAGATCCTGCCTATCCAAACTCTGCTACAAATCGTTAAAAGTTAGAAGGATCGAACGATACTACTGCGTGATGATGGGCCTTACCTCGAATCGGAGGGGCGCATCGGGTGAATTGTGCGGAAAATTTCATGGTGGAGATGGAGAGGAGATGCGGAAGACCCCGAGGCAGAAAAGTTTTCTCGGCAAGGCTGAGATTTTAAGGTTTGCAGCGTCTTTAGCGTGGATGCAGGGATCCCACGTCTTACCCACAAGGATGCTAGCCTTGCAGCTTTCCGGGCACCGTGCGGTGCCCAGGTGTGGTTGCATGGGTCATGAACCATCAACAACACAACTACTCTGTACACACCACTCAATGCAAGTCAATGGTTCTTGATACTGATACTCACTACTGTAGCAATAATATACCCATACCATACTCGCCATGCTTTCACTTCCAAACCTTGCTCCTCAAGATGTAGGTTTCTTGTCCCTTTCCTCTCTTCAATTGATGTTACGGTTGGTTACATGCTAACGAAGCCGTGCAGTCGTACACACTATGGTACACCTCATCTAGTTCTACCATTTCCTCTCACAGCCATGATCCCAATTCCTCTGATCACCTTGGCGCATCTCCTCATGGTCAAAATGCCCAATCCAACCCCCAGAGACGGCAACAAGCCTTGCACCGCCATCCGCTCGCGCGATTGCGACTAGACGAAGAATACATCGAGCGACGAAAACAAAATATACAAAACTATGGCAATTCATGGATCAAACCACCTGGCATTCCCAAGTCGCTGTACCAATTGCGCGAGGAAAAAAGAGAAATGGAGGAGCATCAAGAGGCGCTAAGACGAGAACAGCTTGCGCAGGAGCTTGCCGAGGCGGAAGCGGAGGCAGAAGCAGAAGCTACTAATGCGCTTTTGCGGGCTGAGGCTGCGGAAGGAGAGGACGAGGAGGAAGTCAGAGATCTTGACGACGATATTCCGGAAGCAGACGCAACTGCCATGACATATGACGACCCGGACGAATCGGAGGAGGAAGAAGACGAAGATGACGACGAAGAAGAGAGTCAAATGATCGAGGAGGTCCCCAGAGGAGTATTAGCTGCGCGGCTACCCGACGACGTCTACAGAGAGGCTTTGGTGCGTGGAGAAGAACCAAGAGCTTCGAGGTTTGGCGACGAGGGAGATTCTACCGTTGATGGGGAAGATCCATCGCAAATGCTACAGGAAGAGGATCTTGTGCATGAAGTGGTGCCAATGCACGGTGACGAAGATATGGACATGGACGCGGATCTCGACGCAGAAATCCCAGATGCTGATGAAGGAGGTTATGAGCACACTGACACAGAAGCAGAACTTAGCAGCAGCAGCAGCTCAAGCGAAGATGAAGAGAGTTTGGACGAGAACCCACTGCCCCCGAACGGTCAAACCCAGTCAAGTATGGTTCGAAGTGACGGAACCCAGAATAGTATGGATTTGAGTGGCATGCTCTCAAATAATAGCAGTCATTTTGGGAGCAGTCCACAGCAGATCTCTACTAGACGTCTTCGAAGAGGACCATGAGCTTTCCACATGTTGAAGGAAACCAAACACCGATGGTATTGTTGTCTTTTGAAGTCATTCATGGACGTGGAATCTGTATCTTCTCAAGCCCTGGCGTGCTCAGAAGAGCCTGTAACTAGTAAAAAAAATGAAGTATATGTACGAAGCAAAAGGTATCGATTCGAAATTGCTTGCTGTTTATTGGCTGTTGAGCCGTTTTCTGATATATCGATTGGCCATCGTCTCAACGTCTCAGCGTCTCTATTCAACCAAACGTTGTCCCATTATCTTTAGCTCATTCCTATGCAAAAAAAACCCACTAATCTCGCAAGCAGCAAGTAATCCATATATCAACACATCATCTCGCAATTTCGCAAAAGCAGACCCTTATAATACAAGCAGTGGCAGTGACCCTCCCAAACCCGTCCAAACGCCCAAGTCTTGCAAATGCCTTTCCCATCTCTCTCGTTTCAATTCCGCCCTATCTCCAAACTTTTCCAAACCTCATGCCCGTTCCTCGAATCAGATCAAAAGACCCAAACGTAGAAAAACAAGGCCCCGACCGCGGCGAAAAACAGCAACCACACTTTCCAACTCACCCCCGTTCGCTCAGCCATGAGCAACATCCGGTTCATCGTCCCTCGGAGATGCACGCGAGTGTTGTCGAAGGAATCGTTCATTTTCTCGATCATGGCGCTGGATTCGCGTGTTGAGTCGCCGATTTGAATCGCCATCTGGATACTTTGTTAGTAAAAGGAGAAATTGTGAAAGGGTCGGAGCCGGAATGGGTATAAGAGAGGGAGAAATACATCTTTTAACATGGAGACCTTGCCTAGCATGCCGGATATCTGGTGGTCGTTTTGGGATTCCAGTTCGTCGAGGACGGCATTACTATATTGTCCTCTGTATCACTCGAATTAGTATTCCTCCCCAAGATAAAACTCTCCTTCCCCTTTCTCTTGCCCTCCTCCCAATCCTTTCATCCGCAGAAGAACAGAACCATACCTCGAATTCGGCGTCGCAGGTCTATAACTCTGCCCTCCAACCCCTAAGCCCCCCGATCCATTCCCATTACTTGAAGGATACCCATATCCACCCCCGGGACTCGTACTCCCATTCCTCGCCGTCTTCTGCGCACCGCCTGCGTTATATCCTTCGAATAGGGCGCTCCNATTACTTGAAGGATACCCATATCCACCCCCGGGACTCGTACTCCCATTCCTCGCCGTCTTCTGCGCACCGCCTGCGTTATATCCTTCGAATAGGGCGCTCCGGGGATCGCGCGAGCCGCCGAATCTGGGTGCGTACGTCAGTTTGGACCTCGAGGGCTGCGCGCGCAGCATGGCATATTGTGCTAGGAAGGAGGAATATTGGAATGGGGATAGCTACCTAGAAGCCATGATTTGCACCCCTTAAGTGTATACGCCGCGGTTTTTAGGCGATGATTGTGTTGCGTAGGTGAACTTTTTTTTTTTCTCGTTTGTTGCTTCGGATGTCTACTGTGGATGTCGCGAATCGAAAGCTCGGGTCAAGTTTTTTGGTGGTGGTGGTGTTGTCGCTTGGTGAGGGAGCCCAACCACATGGCACTGATTTATAGTACCTGGGACGAAACAAAGTTGTGGTGAGGTGCGAGGGTGATGGGTTCCTGGATGATGTTTGGAATGTGTTAGCTGAGGGCTGTTGGGAGGCTGATGGGCGGAGGATAGGTGTTCAAAGGGTGATTGAGACTATTGATGGTTTGTTGCGCTTTGTGACGGGTGAGTTGAGGTGGCGACGGGATATATTAATTGCAATCGCGAGTTTCTAGTTTATACGCTTCACATTGTTCACAGTGTTATGATGTTACAATATTAGAATGTTGACTTTTGGAAATTAAAATCCAGTTGCTTTTAAAAGTTCAGTGTCAAGCGCTTTTGGGTGTTCTGAATTGACAAACGTCAATAGATTCCGTCAAGCTACAAGTACCGCGATCCAAGAGGTGAGATATTGTTTCATTCTGGGTATTTGGTTCCTTGCTGTATTTCACTGCGTCTACAGTAATGATGGTCCTATGTAAGGACCTTCCAAGCTACGCCCCAAATTCTCATCAAATCATCTGCCATAGTTCCATACCCCCGCATTGTAGACATGAACTTTTTGTATTTTTCACCCCCCGAAGAAATAAGAAGCTACCGGCCAATGCAATCCATGAAGAAAAGAAAACGGCAGACAAGAAACAAAGAGTATCCATTCGATCTTGAGAACTTTTCATGTCCGTTTTGTTTGTCAAAGCCAACGACCTCCAACAAATGTGCGAGATTGATCAAAGATGATCTGCGGGAGGAAGTTGAAAGGGGGAATCCAGAGTTCGCATAGCCAAACAGAACATGATGTAAATCGACTGAAATTTCTAGTCCTCCATTGGCTCGTTGGTCTCCTCAAAATCACCGTCTTCTTCCTCGTCCTCGTCGTCAGCTCCTCCATCCTCTTGGGCCGCCTTGGCGAAATCGATGTTGCGGCGACGGGTGCGGCTTGGGAGAATGTTCTCGGTATCGATCTCCTCCATGTTATCCTCATCAGGCTCGTCAACTAAACACTTTGTAAGTGAAGGTCCCAAAAGTTTCGCAGCATCACAGTAGGGAATCAATTACCAGTTGGCTCGCCCTATTGTATTTATTAGCCAATGCCTCAAGATATAGACCTTCTAAGGGGGTGTAGCTTACCTCAACAATCTCCTCGTCGCTGGAGCTGTCTTCACCTTCCATAGTAACGTCGGTGTTCTCTGGCTCGGTGTCCTTGCCCTTTCCTTTGGCGTCGTTTTTTTCTGCTGGTGCGGACATTTTGAATGGCAGGTATTGCGTTGTTCGTGTGTTTCTAGGGTTGCGTTGTGGAGGTGAGGAGTTGCGAGAGTTGGAGTTGTTTGTTTTGATGGCAATAGACAGCGCGGGGAGCAGAAAAGGCGGGCGGGCCTTTTTGGTGGGGCGGCGACCCGTGACCTCTTCTGCAAGGGAGAATTGTTTTTCACTTGCAGCAAACAACAATTATATACTCTGACAATTCAATTGCCACTAAAGGGATTGGCCTGAAATATAACTGTACATACTGTTTGTCAAGTACATTGGTAATAATCATAGATAGACTTCTTGAGGTTGATATTGCCTTTACAAGTAGCTTAGAAGCAACGAGTCCCAACCAACCTGACAAGGTTAAAGTCTCTCACCAAAATAGGTCACCGTACAGAAATTCTGCCGCCGAGAGTGAATCGAGTCAGGAAATCCTCTTCACTTCACTTTCATAACTGTCCCAACAAGTGGGGTCAAGTTTAAACTTTGAACTAGACAACTCTAAACATCCCCCCTTTTGAGATCGCTTAAGACGCGATGTCACGATTATCAAGTCTTACATATATTTGTGCGTCCCTTTCTCTCTCGATTTGCATTCTTACGACGACCTACATTACTACATCTTGCTTTACCGCATCGTTTCGTCCCGAGATCTTCGCAGAGAGCGAGCGCGATAGATATGCGAATAAGGTCATCGCAAGCTACTCTCTAGGCGCGGTCGCTTTCTTCCTTGGGAACTACCACGCTCTGGTCGCCTTCTCATACCCCGAAACCTATTTCTTCATCTGTCCGAATGCTTCGAACCTGTCCCCTGAACTATTCACCTGGAATCCTCAGACGAGAAGCTATGTAACGCTTGTATTTGCGTCGGGATACGTTCTGGTTCAATGCTTTACCCAACTTGGTTCACATGCCAACTCGAACCTGCATCTTACTGCACCAAAAAAGCTCGTCACTGGGGGAATATACAGCTGGGTCCAACAACCATCCTACGCCGCCAACTTTGCGATTCTGTGTGCCAATATCGCATTGATTTACAGAAAAGACGGTGCGGTTGCTTGCTGGCTGTCGAACAGCTTGGTCGGTGGAAATAAGGTTGAGCTGGCTTTACAACTTGTGCAGGGGTTTGTTTTAGCTGCTGCTCTTGGGGCTTTGGGAATGAGAGTCAGAAGCGAGGAGGCCATCTTGAAGAACACCTTTGGGTCGGACTGGGAAGCATACCACAAGCGAACCAAAAGATTTATTCCTGGTGTTATCTAAAAATTTAGACGGTCTGGGTTCAAGTACTTGTTCTCTCCTTTTGTAGAGCGACTCGGTTGTTATAAGAGACGTGGTCATTCTCCTATACACGTCTAGATTGGAATAATGCATTGTTATCTAGGCACGGTCGCAAAAATGACAAAAGAGCAGCTTCATCTCATTGGCTACGTGTAACACATCCAGTTCTTATTTCAACGACAGACTTTCTTGTAGCACCATCTATGGACAAGGGCTCTGCTGGCTATGCAAGTGACCGAAAGCCTTTAGTAAACCAACCATATGTGCTAGACCCGCAAAAATCACCATGAAATGAAGAATCTGATGGCTCGTACCAAAAATATCATGTGTCATGGGATACCATCTTTCGGGAATCTGAAACACGATTAATACTTGTTAGTGTCAAGAACAAAAGGGCACTTAGTCGAGAAGCATAAATTGCAGCGCCAATCAGATTTAGTAAAGCCATCAATCCCATCCAAGCCAGACTCATTCTTTGTGTTTGGATCTCCCAACCGTAGATAATGAGGCCGTGTATGATAAATACAATTGCCGAAAGACCAAGCCCTGAGCACATCGCCGCGCGATGTGCTCAAAGTGAGGGATGACGGAATCTCGGGTTTAGTGTTGTTACTACACATGCCACTGCCAATATAGAGATCTAAGAGTATCACGTCAGCGGTGTGATCGTTAAGGTGAAGGTACGTAACAAAAGACTATAGTTTATCTTTTCGCCAAACTGACCACGGACCAATAAATCTTCTGAAGTCTCGCATTACAATAGAATCCGTAATACACAGAAGGGATAGTCGATCCCCACATCAGGACTACCACGCCCAGATAGTCAAGTTGATTTCCAAAAGCTGCTACTTTTTCACTATGGTTTGCTACGACATGGAAACTATGATTCGTCAGATCACGAACAATGACTGAAGGGGCATATTCTTACTATGCTGACAGGAAAAAACAAATAGCGACTCCAAAAAAGAATTTCGAGAATACAATGATATCTCCTGTTCGGGCGTTGTCATATCGAGGCAGAATAGTGATGTATACAAATATCGGTAGCGTGGCAAACATAAGACCACCCAGAAGATGGGACCAAATGTTAACTGGAGCGCACGCCTAGTCAGCAATCATCTCCAATAATTTTACAAGCAAGAAAATCAAGTTACTTGTTTCATTGTGAAGCTGTCTTATGCTTTTGAAGGATTTTGAGAGCGACCCAGACGCAGGCCGATAACCAGAAAGTATGAACTCGTTGTCCCTGCAAAATTTGAGATCTTAGTCGCAGATGCTTTGCTACGAAAGGGACTGCCTACTGTTGCCAGGATTCTTGAATAATTTATATCAGCATTCCAACTCACGCGAGTCCTTGGATTTCCTCGGTACAACTCACGTATTTCATCCCACAGCAGGAGTACATAACGACTTCGAACCTCGTTTGTCGTCATATCCTGCATGGACGTGGTCTGTAAAAGTTAGCAATACAAACATTGCGTTCGAAAGAATAAATCGGCAAACTGACATCCGGACGAAGTGAGGCTCGCTTCCGCAAATCAGATACTGTTTCCATTTCTATTCTTGATGATTATTTCTAGGTAAAGCATCAAGCTGAGAAGTGCTGTACCAGCACTTTGATCGGTGAAGACAGCAGTGGGCGGGCGAGTACATCCCCCTGCATCCTCTGCATATTGACTGCCAATCATTACTAATTCTTCAATTGTTGGACCTCGGTTGGTAACAGCGACTGGTACATTATTGTGTTTCATGTAGGGCGAGAGATAAGGTGAAAAGCAACCCTTCTTGGTCACAAAAAGGTCGTCGTATGATCTCTATTAATAGGTATGGGGCTTCCAACCCCTGCCACTGCATTCTGAACTTCTGCTGGAATAATTGAGAATGCGATGTCAAATTCGCTACGGTTTCTCTATATTGCATCTCTGGTTGAATCAAGTGTTATAAAAAGATTACCTCCAAACTTGTTGCTCGCTTGAGCTCAAAACTTGGAACACTGCTAACTTATGCCTTAAATCATAATTGTTATATTCAGTAACGTATGGTCATATTATAGCCAAACTTTTTGAGGCTTTACGCCACACGCAGGCATTAATCCTTGACAAGAATACAATTCCACCACTCACCGGCAAAGACAAGCGCTGCATCACAGTTCTCGATTACCACCTCTGTCCCAACAACCGCGTCCTTTGGCTCTTTAAAGTAAAAACAGTCTGCTGGACAGTATCTGTTCAATTTTGGAAATTTACAATATTGCAAAGGCACCATGGTGTTCTATTTGTATGTTTTAGCAGTCTCTTTTTTATTCGTCCCTATTGCAATTGCCAGTAATGGAACCAACACAGATACCGTAAGATGAGTGGGAGACCCAAATGGGCGGGGAACGCTGTCACTCGTTATTTCCAGCATCCTCACATTAGGACTATGCGTGTGGTCCGCAATGCACCTAAATATTCCACCACGCAACGAATCAGAGGCACAAGTTTGGACAAAGAACTTCAAATGGGGGTTAGTGGGCGTCGTGGCTCCGGAGCTCGTTGTATCTGCGACTTGGAGACAGTACAACTCAGCCAGGGCATTTCAGGACATCTTAGAAAAAGTCTCGACAGATAACCAGAAATATGTGTCGAAGGTAAACATTAACCGTTACTGGTATTTCACAGCCTTGCTGATTTCATATAGAACGAGGAATTCAGATACGAGTCCCGTGCCGATATCGAGCCCAGACATCGCTGGACGATGGTGCATAGCTTCTACGCTGGGATGGGAGGGTTTGTAGTGGAACCAGATGGTCCTGCTAATGAAGGAGGGCCTGTTCTCACGGTATCAGCACGCGGAATGGCCTTCCTGGCACGTTGTGGTCATCTCCCCAACATCAGTAAGGATGACATAAAAGACAAGAGCAAAGCAGACGGCCTGGCGAAATCTTTTGTGTGTATCCAAGCTGGATGGATGGTGGTGCAAGTACTGGGGCGGGTCATCAACGACCTTCCGGTGACTTTACTTGAAGTAAACACCTTGGGCCATGTCTTATGTGCTTTGATCATATATTTGCTGTGGTGGTACAAACCAAGAATGGTGCGCGAGCCAACCAAACTTGAAGGGGACTGGGTAGCGCCCTTATGTGCGTATATGTATATGAGCAGCAAAATCAGCGGGAAGAAAAGTCGTCACGCAGGACTACTTCGACAAACTTGGTACGAACCTGAAATCTCGGATCTTACTTTTTTCACACAGCCAGCTCCAAGTCCTTTACATGATAGTGGCAATTTGACTCCATCTCCAGGCCCAGAGCGGGAGGACAAAATCGATTTTTCAGGAGGGCACTTTGGAATACGACCGCCGGTAGGGGATTCGACCAATGGCTTTGTCTACTCGGGAACTGCAGAACTAGCCCAGGTTCCAAGCGGGACTCAAGTTAAGCGATGGAAATTGGCTGATATTGCGGTGCAAGAGTACCCTACTATCAGAGAACGCTTTGAGAGCACTCTTTGCGAACCATCGAAACAATTAAGGAATGATACTACGTGGCTAAGACCGACAACCGAAGAATTATTGACAGCTTCGGCAAGCAATTGGCCAGAAGAGGAGCTTCTTCGTGGAACCGAAGGTCTCGTGATGGGTATGATCTTGTGGTGTGCCAGTATGGCCTACGGAGCCGTCCATATCGCCGCCTGGAACGACCATTTTCCCACCTCCGCAAAAAAATATCTGTGGCAAATCTCGGCAATTTACATTGCTGCTTCTGGGTTGTTGTGGCTTCTAATAAACCTCGCTGCTCATACCTTTAGATATATCGATGAATACTGGGATACCGTTTTAGCACTTCGAGCGCATTGGACGAACTATCTTGTGTTAGGGTTTCTCTGCTCTATTTGTGGTATCGCCTACGCAGTTGCTAGAATATTCTTGGTTGTTGAGGCTTTCATCAGCATTAGGAAGCTTCCCGTCGCCGCTTATGAAACTCCGGATTGGACGCAGAATATACCACATCTTTGAACCCAACTTTAGCTCGGGTTGCTGTATCTTATCTTGTTTTTCCAGCGTTTTGATTTTAGCAAGGGGTTTAGGCGAGTGGGCGTCATTGTGAATTTAACCGAGGAATGATTCTTTTGTTTTTATTGGATATAGGACATATTGTCATACAATAGGTCCACAATGAGCAACCTTTGCAATTTCTTGACTACCCAAAACTAGAGCTGTATGTTAGTCGGTGAGCTGTGACATATAATTTGCTAGCGGCCTCATATTTTGGCAGGTCATAGCAAACTCATTTGCAAGAATATCCGACGAATACTGTTACTTGAGAGAATCTAACAACTAAATTCAGATCTCAAGAAAAGCATCAACCTTGAAAGCTGAGGAGAAACGGTGACATGCGCGACGAAGTATATAAGTGGTGCTTGCGGAACTCTTGAATTCGTTTTGAAGTTTCGGAGCACTATTTGGTTTAGTTGGTAGGATCGAAGGAAGACACAAGAAATGAATGAGAGAGAGCATCGAAGAGAAGGAGTAAATGCCGAGAAGAACTATGCCAAAAAGAGGAGGGTTCCTTACCTTTGTTTCTCCTTTTCCACAATTTACTTCCAACAAATGAAGTTCAAGGTGGAGGGTGAAAACGAATGGTTTCGCTCTAGAAATGGGTAGAGTCGACAGTACCCTTGTCATCGTCGTTTTGGGAGAGAGATGGATAATACATACGCGATCCACCTGCTTGGAATTTGTCACTTTCAGCGCATAATGACCGTTTTTCACACACATCTCTGAACCAGTCATTCATGATCAGCCAAGGCCACAAAGAGGCAGTGATTTGGAAGAATACTTACCAGCTGAGCAGCAAACCACAACAACCATCATCACCCAAGACACAACCAAGCCAACCAAGAATCGCAACCAGAGCCAACAAGCTTACTGAAGGAGTAATACCCGCCGGACAGAACCAGAAGGGGTAAAACCACACCTATCACCTATCCCGATACCGCCCGCAGGTATCAGGAGAAGCCATCCCAACCGTGTCAACACAGTCGAAGATACGATGTAGTATCTTGAAGAGATGGTTCCCCTACAGTATCCGACCTCGGTGCATCGGACCTTGTTCCGCAAGAGGATGGGAGTGAGAATGGGGATGATGATTGATGTATGAGGGTGGTGACGGTTGAAGAAAGTTTGCAGAGTCGGGTTGGGTTTGAAATAGTTGGGGAAGGGTGGGGACGCGGGTATAGTTGCTCATCTGCTTCCTTCGCGAGACTTTGCTAGGGAAGGAGCACAGCGAGAAAACAGGTTCTTGGCGTGGAGACATAGCTGTGGGCAGGAGCTTTTTCGACCCATGCCGGGGAGTCAGCAATGGTCTTGCACTCGCCGATTGGGGTATGTTGAGGCGAGGCGGAAGTGTGCGGGAAGGAGCGAAGAGGCCAGTTTGACATCTCGACTCCCGAGAATTTCTGAAGGCCCTTTGATGAGTACCCTCAGCAGGTTCTCGCAGAGTCCAAAAGGTTTGAGTAGAGATACGCATCGAGTAGCTTGGTAGTTCGATCCTACAGAGCAATTCCGGCACAAGAGGCGGACATTGAGGTCACTCTTTCTATCTTTATTTGTCTTGAGCCTTAAACTTGAACAACACTTGGTAATTAAGAGACAAAGATTTAGCACCTGTACGCGGTATCCCTTCTGAGCTTGCCATCCTGATGCCTGTTCTTCTCCGATTGATGCCACAAGTGATAGCGAGAATTGTCTTTCAGTTCCCCAATTCCATCGCCAGATCTCAACCGACAGTAGCTGCAGCGAGTTAAGACCTAATTTCCTGCCAAATTTGTTGATACTTATCTGACTTACATCACCAACCTTTGGCTGATTTTAGGGCTCTATATTGGATATAAAACAACTTGTTTCTCTAGCAACAGGGTTGGTGTTGGTTCTTTTTGTTATCCATAGCGAAGAAGATTAAGCGAATGGCGTTGCATTTAGAAGTTTGAAATTCCAATTGGTGTTTCGCGAAAAGAGGACAAATTATCAAGCAGAATGTAACATTTTCAGTCTATATTACTCAAATTCGAAGTGTATTCTTGTTAATAATTTGCAAAGTCAAACTTACTAACATCCTCAATTTATAATTTCAACATCTGTCAGAGTTTATGTAAATAGCGTTTCTTGAGTGGAAAAAACCACCAAACCAATCTTGCTCATTGTTGTACGAGTACTTATCATTTTCTTTTTCTTTTCAGATACGTTCATTAAATAAATCTTAGAAACAAGGTAAAGTGGCATATACCTGAGTAAACTCCATTTACCAGCCTAGCCTAGTAGACCTTAGATTACAAATAGAATCACATTTAATATCATATATAGAATAAAAGGAATTATAGAAAACTTAAAGACGGTCTTTTTAAACATGAACATACTGAAAGTTGAGTCCAGAAAATTGTTGAAGATGAAGGAATAGACATGTGAGGGCCAGGCCGTGAGCGTTTTCGTCAAAAGAGATTTGTATCCGTAAAGCATTTATCTAAGAAAGTCCTAAATAGCTATGCTCTCAAACCTCGAGAGTTGTCTTTGGTCACATGCTATAGAATGACCTATAAAATTTTAGCGCCTGGAACTTCGGGAGGCAAGTTCTTATCTCGTTCTATATGTCTGTTCCGCCAAGGTATATGCGAGCCTTTTGCGAGCCCCTGAGTCAGATGTGCGTTTTGTAACAAGAAAATCTAGAACTAATTCACGACTAAAATTTATTTATTAACTGGTATCTTATGTAGATACCTAAGAGATTATCTAATTCCTAGCAGATTCTACTAACTCAAAGTGAAATTTTATGTTATGCCAGATTAGTATTAGCAGGAATTACTGGAAACTACTTTATACCTCTCGAGGAATACTCGCTTATGCATTGGCGGCACAGACCTACACGAGGAGATAAGAGAACAGCGCTAGAAGCTCCCGCTTTTTGTACTCTCTGCAGTTTGGAAGACGGACTTTTGAGATTTCTGTGAAAATTGCAAAGCAAGCATACTTAAAGATCTCTAGCATATTCCCCAATATCGAACGTAATAATTGAAAGAGCTTGCGGTAAACTTTGTCATGTATTCAACAAAATTCTCACTTTCTGATGTGTTCCTGTAGAGACCGAGAGAAAACTGCCCCTTTAACCATTTGAGTTCCTTGGTGCAGAGAACCCGACTCGAGCAGCGGGTACCACTACAATAATAAAGTGTCCTTTCCCTTTAGCGCGTGTGTATAGTTCAACCAACCTCAGAAGTTTTTGATCCCAACTATCCATGCAACCCAATCGTGGCACGTGAAGTCAGCCACAATCCAGGGTCCGCAAGCCAACAATGGCGCGCAGCGAAACGACCTCGGTATCAGGCCAACTCTAACCTCACGACCTCCTGCAACACGAAAACATTTCTACTTGTACAATCCATTCAAAAGACCAAACCAGACCAGACCAGACCAGACCAGACCAGCCCATCTCCCCCCGAGCAAATCTCCTCCAGTGTCAAGAATGCACGACCCATTCCCCTCTCCCCCACCAAGTCTGGTCAAATCCACCCTTCCCTGGAGCTCCGCCCTAAACCTCACCACCCTCCCCCTCCACATCCACGAGATCCTCTTCGCATGGACAACCTACCACCTGATCTTCCAATTTTTCTCCCCCTTCTTGTCCTCTTGTCTGTCTCCCAATACATACACCCGTCTCCCACGGCGCACGAGGATCAAGTGGGATGCGTGTTTCACTTCTTTTGTCCAATCCTGTTTTATTGTTACCTTTTCGCTTTTCGTGATTTGGAAGGATGAGGAGAGGATGCAGGGCGGCTGGATGGAGAGGATTCATGGGTATACGGGTGCCGAAGGCGCCGTGCAGGCTTGTGTTGAGGGGTACTTTTTGTGGGATTTGGTTGTTAGTGTGTTGCATTTCGACTTGTTGGGCATTGGGAGTTTGATGCATGCTATGAGTGCTTTGATGATTACTACGTTGGGATTTGTAAGTATTCCTATTTCGCTCTCTGATTTCTGAGCTCTGATGGGGCAAATACTGATTTGGAGCTGAGAATCTTGAGAAAGGATCTCTGATCTTGACTTGCTGCAATTATGAATGATCTCATAAAAGATTGCTAACAATTCCTTGTTATTCATTAAAGCGTCCATTTGCGATTTATTACGGAATGAACTTTATCCTCTACGAACTCTCCACGCCTTTTCTCAACATCCACTGGTTTTGCGATAAATTAAATCTAACTGGTTCCAACTTTCAACTCTACAACGGGCTTATCCTTCTCACCACCTTCTTCTGTAGTCGGATCATCTGGGGAAATTACCAATCATTCAACATTTACCGCGACGTCTGGGCAGCGGTCACTGATGAAAAATCCGAGGTGAACTTACCGATTTGGTTAGCACTCATCTACTGTGGGTGTAATACCGTTCTGAGTATGTTGAATATCTACTGGTTTGGTAAAATGGTCCAAGCCGTGGCAAAACGATTTAGTCCAGCTGGATCCAAAGTGAAGAGCGAGAAATTCCTCAAAGAAAAGGAAAAAGGAGGCCACTTTGAGTGAGAAGCTATGCTGGGGGATAGATTACAGGAGATTGGCAATGCTGCAACTTCATTTGTGTTAGATGTACAGAAAGACGAGAGTACTTAGACTTTGCGTCCTATTAGAATAAGGACCCAAACCAATCGAAATACTATTAATATGTCCTCGGTGTTGAGAGTATGGTATATTGTCGGTTGGGACCTTTGGAATCAAGTGGTTGTATATACTTAAACACATATTCGAGACGGGAATAAGAAGCACAAAGTCGGCATGAGGTGCTCAGGAGACGCTTTTATAGTATCTCATTTCATGAAGAGAGCTGGTCATTTTCTACTCCCCTCCGATCCATTTTCGAGGGCGAAAAATCGTATATAAGAGGAGGGCGAAGGGATGGGGATCTAATACATTCCTTCCTTGGGATGAGATTCTGTACCCACTACACTAGCGCGAAGAGTGGTAGGTTCAAGCGAGTCGAAGTCCCCAGGGAAAGAGCGATATTCCAATTACGGCGCAGAGAAGCGGCGGTTCAAAGGTACTCTCAGAGACCACAGTACGCCAATTCGACGTTTCTCCTTCGCTCTTAACTCAGTTTGCACCTTGAATGTCGACTGGACAAGGTTGACGCTTTGGCTAGAATGAGAAAGAGAACGAAAATGAGTAAGACCACTTCCACCTTGCGCATTAGAAAATACAGTAACAGAGACCGGAAGTTGAATTTGCTCCATAGCCCCTTGGATTCATGACTTGTTACCTAAGTAACCACTCTCTGAAGCTGCTGGCCAACGTAGGTGGAGTTCGATACGACTACTTTTATGAGGAGGTTCACCTCACACAGAGACTTCGCTCATCCAAGGGAAAGAAAATCGGTGGATGCGTATCCAAGGTACACCGTATAACTATTATCCAATATACCAAATCTCACCAAACTCACCCGCCCAGCCCGGCACAGCACAGATCTTACAGTACAGTAAACTAGTCAGAAGGAATAGATCCTTCATGCCGAGTGAGGGTAGGTGGAGAGACTCAAGATTAAGCAGACAAGTAAAGGTGTATTAACATACTCCCAAATTCCATTGCCTGCTATATTATTAGGCTAGAGCCGTAGTACGCAATGGCATAGCAAACACCACGAAGCACAGGTTCAGAAGAAGAAGAAAGGGGATAGTAAGAAATCAAATCCAACCCAGAATTAATTGTTCTTTTGTTTCGCTATCCTATCCTATCCATTCCATGACTACCAACCCACCCAAACCAGCCACGCTTCAAAAAATACAAAAGTGGGAATGCCATCACCACAGGACCCTCGCTAATTCATACATACAAGTCATTTAATCCCCCCCTCACCCTCCCCCTAGCCCAATTTCCGTGCCTAATACTTCTGTTTCATCTGCCAAGCCGCAGACTTCGACCTCTCTCTTACATTCAACTCCGGATCATGCTCCAGCATCTCCAATTTAGCCAAGAAGCCCAACTTCTTCAATTCGTTCGCCCGCTGTGCACAAGCATGCGCATCACTAGCATCATCCATCCAAGTAAGGTTCGTAACCAACCAACAAAGCGCTAGTCTTACATCACAACTCTCATGACTGAATTGTGGAACCAGGAGCTTGAGTAGGTCCGTCTGCGCAATCACCAGCTGTCGATGACGAGGAATACTCGCGGCCATGTGGACGAGGATGTATCCAACCGCAATGATGATTTCAGACTGCGGAGGAACGACTCGTGCTTCTGAGTTAGAGCCTCTCCGACCAAATAGGTGGATGACCTTCGGTCGGAGTTTGGAGGCCAGAATTTCGAAGACTCTGTCCTGTCCCAGAGCAGCAAATAGGTAGTCTATCATATCCGTTGTCTCTGACGTACTGCCTTGACCAGCTCCCCCAATGAGATTTCGTATGAAATCAAGACCTTGCTCTTGAACCGCAACATCATCTTTCCTGGCTCGCTTGGCTGGATTGGTTTCCGCTTCTCGCAATGCAGCGAGTCGAAGCTCTGCCTGTTGAATGGACTTGCTTCGATTGCTTCTTGGCGGACTAGGACGACAGGAGGCTATGAATCCAGGACTCATGACTTCCTCGATATCCATGTCAATATCATCATCGACTCCGTCGAACATTTCCCCCTTTCCCCTCAACGACGACAACGCTTCATCCTCTGTATCATCACAAATGAGTCTGACAAGCCAGCCTTGCCCAAGCTCTTCCAGACATTTCATCTTGTCGTCATTAGGCACAGAATGAACAAAATGCTTCAGAGCCCAGACTGCATTCAAACGTAATTTCGCATTCATAGAATGTGCATGCGCACACAGTATCTTCAAAACACCTGCATCGGCGATGACCTGTCAAACGGATTAGTGTTGTCCCACAGACATCGGTATTTCTTACTCACCATGCGCATTGGACTGACATCGGTCACCAAATTGCAGACAGTTGCTGTAGCTGCAGTTTGAACCTCGATGTCAGGATGTTGAAGAAGGCGGAATACTGGCATCGCAACCCCGCTATCTATCAAAGTCGTTCTGAGAATACCAACAGAACGAGACAACGCTCTGATAGCACCGCAAGCTGCAATCAAAACATCAACAGTATTGATTCCGTAAGCTTGTTTCTTGTTATCGGCCGAGTCATCTGATGTTTTGTCGCCGTTCTCCGTGCCTTTAGGCGAAGGTTTGCCCGGCTTCGAGCTCAATGATACGACAATATATGGTATCGTACCCTGTTCAACGATTGCCTTGCGATATTCGTCTTTGAAGGGCACGAGTGCGGCTATAGCTTTTAACGTGCTCTCCCTGATTTTGATCTTGTGGAATAAGAAGGGAGAGTAACCGCGAAGATCCGCATCTGATGTTTCATATATCATCTCATCATTGCTGCGCGGAGACCAAGCATGTGTATTGGGGATGTCAACAACAGGATCATAGGACACTTTCAGCATCTTAGCAAGCTTACCAACGACACCTGCATCAAAGGCGGCCTTTTGCAGATATTTGCTGTCGGTGATAAGCATGGAGAGAACAGCAGGTGCTCTTTCTTTGATCGCTCGATCCATATTTTGCGCCTCCTCATCAGCGAAAATGTCCTTACCTTTGGTTGGTCCAATACTATCGTCAAGCATCTGTACTAGGAGAGGAATGACCAAAAGACCAATATATGTCTCCCTGGTCTTGTTTGCCAAACCAGCTCTATAGAGAACAGTCAAAACCGAAGCAGCCATCAAGCGTTCCATTCCTCGTTTATTCCTAATGGTCAATATCAGGTTTGGTATGAGGGGACTTTCCAATTCTTCGGAATCTATTGGAGATAGGTCTTCAAATGCTGTTCCTGATTCAATCCCACTAGAACCGCCCCAATTGGCAATGCTTGCCCCGGGAAATTTGGTTATTGATCGCCCAGTGGGGACTAGCGGTTCTCTTGAGCTGAACGATCCAAGTGGAGGGAAGGCAGACACTTGAGAAGTAGAAGACTTGAATTGATGAAGGGGCACATAGGGCAGAAGGTAGTCCACGGCATTAAGTTGACTCTGGCGGCCACTTAAACCGGCAACATTAAAAGCGTTCCAAGCAGCGCGCACAGATTGGGAAGCCACGAACTCTGGGGACTGAGTGGTTGGCAAGACCGCAAGAATAGAAGGGGAGTATAACAGCTGCGAGGCTCTGAACTTGGAGTTTGCAATGATCGTCGCGATTGCTTCTAGTATTACCGCTAGGCCCACGGTACGGGGTGTAGGTGGGGGAATATATTCTCGCAGTCCGTCTCTTTGAGCCAAGATTTCCGCGCCGGGTATAACCAATCCTTCTGCGACAACAAATCCAGCATATTTCGTAGCTAGGGCATCCAGAACCCCCGAAATTGCCAGTATTTGCTGATGACGTTCCTCACGGCATATCCTTCCTATTATGGAGGACGCAAGAGATATCTGGCAGTGGACCGTCGAAGATGCAGACACCTGGGATATTATATGCGCTAGGAAGGAGACGTTTCGGCGGGTAAAGAGCGAGTTCGCAATAACACTTGTGTTTATGGCGTATGCATTGCATGACAAGGCTGACGAGTCTGCAAGATTCGAAATGACACGAAGGGAAGCTAGGACAAGCTGTGCTGGGTTATTCGAAGGACAGAGGTTCGACAGGATCGTAGGTAAAACCGAAGCAGCATGTAATGGGGGAAGGAAAGCAGGACCTCCTAAGAAGCTATTAGCATCATGTTATACCAAGTAATGCCACTGGGAGCTCCGGATATCCTCACCCAGCGCAAGACTGGCAAGGACCTGCAGTCCTTGGAACCGAACAGCCTCCTCCTCGCTCAGTGGCTGAGATATCGAGGTGGGAGTTGAGGTTTGGTCGTGGGATTTCCCATTACTTCTGCTGCCAGTCTTGTTGAACGTCAAGCGGACGACGGGCTCCAGTACTCCTGCTGCCACAGCTGCTTCTTTTTTCAATGGGTGGCCAACAAATTCATTCTTCAGCGTTCTCAAGAGGGAAACCTGCTCAGCCGTATCTCGAGCATTTCGAATCTGGGTAGACCAAGGTATTCGCGCCATGGTGGATATGACAAGAGTTTATGGTGGTGAGCGCAGCGAGTTGTACGAGTATCGCTTGCGTATGGCGTATGGCGTATGGCGTATGGAGTGATCTGAATGCGATTATCCTCTTGTTACGTGAGGATGTGTTGGCATCGGCTACACAATTTGTGTGAAGATGGAGAAGATCGGAAGTCGGCAAGTTGGATTAATGTGAATGCGCCAGATGGTGTATTATTTAGCTGCCAGTGGCTTAGCCTTGAATGCTCCCGCTCTCCCTTCAGTTGACGTCCTTGTCTTTCTCACATTCACTCCACCTACACCTGGGACCCTTGTACTGGGGGAATACTGGCTGACAGTCACCGACAACTGCGACATCGGCCCGTGTCGCAAGCTTCTTGTAGCTCACCCACCAGACAATTGAAGCTCCGCTGGCTCTCCGAGGGCCACTGCCGTGGGGGGCTTGAATCGCTTCGCTCCTAGACAACAATATACCTCCTGAATAAAATGTGGATATCTTTATTAATGTTTACATCTCGACTAATTTCTTGGAGTCTGGAAAACATGACACTTCAAGAAATGATAACAAGTCAAGAGGAGAGAGTGTTATAGGGGCTGAACGAGGTTGACATTTTGTAAATGTATATGTGCTCCCCCAAGCAAAAAAACCACCGACGACAATACTCAATCAACACCTTTCCAATTCATATCGTAGGTTGCGCACCCTTCATCTACAATATTCCAATCAACCAACACCCCCATCCTCTTCCGAAAAAGCAAAAAATCGTAAGGCTCCGTCGCTAATGCATATGCCGCTTTTCTCGCTCGACAGTGAAAAAACAGAGAGATGTTGGATATCACAACCTACAACATTCCACAACAAATGGTATCCACATTCCACGCCCACACCATAATTCATGTCCTTAGATAGAAAGTAGACTTTCACGACCATCCTAAATGATCGAGCATGCCCCTTGCCTCAGAAGTACTCAAACCACACACCCCCAAACCCCGTTGGAGAGGTCCCTTTCGTAGTCTTTGTACAGCACCAGCGATCTTCCAACTCTCCGTATCATCAATAACGAACAAGTACTTCCTGCCCTCTTGATCACGAATGCTAGCTCTCAAGACATGTAGTCTCGCGCTTTTCAATTCTCCCGTCTGGTAGTGTACACCACGTTTGTCAGTTTTCTTATTCCCAGAGGGCGACGACGAGCCAACAGAAGAACCATAAGCTGAATCATTAACAGAAGAACGATCATCGCGAGAACCCGCAGAACTTGCGGAATAAGCAGACGACGAGGAGCTCGATCGGAAACGACAATTACTGTTGCAAATTTGCAACATGTCGGTTAAGAGAGCATCCGTTTCCTCGGATGTGGCAGCTTTTTCCTTGTCTAGGCCCCACAACCGACGAACAGGATTCTTTTTGTTAGACGCAGCAGAAGCAGATGTAGGATTGCCAGCGTGGCGGAAAAATGGACACCATACCTCTACGAGTTTCATAGTCCAGGCTTTGACGTCCCATTCTCGTTGTGGGACGCCACGGACATCATCATCAATGAAAAGACCTTCGGAATTTATTCGCAGAATCAGACCATCGGTAACGGATCCAACCCCAGAGACCAGTTGTGAAGTGGGAGTCTTTTGAAATGCGTTGTTAAATGCGTACACGGCCTTGATAACGATCTTATTTGGATCCTTAGTGGAGTATGGACCTCTCTGCGAGGGTGGTGGAGTCGTCCTGGAAGTAGATTGGGATGGAGTATAAGATGATTCGGACCAAACGGAGGAGGGGGCCTTTTTGTGTTTCGGCTTTTTGGGTTCGTCGTAAGGTCGATAGGAGTAAGCGTCCTCTTCGGTTCCACGGTAGGTTTTTGCTGTTGGGGGAGGCGGCTTCTTGGTAGGTGAGGGTGGCGGTGATTCGTATGGAGGAGGGGAAGGAGGTCGTCCTTGAGGCCATGGATTGATCTTTTCTCCTGTCGATGAAAAGGCATAACTGCTTCCCCTGGGAGTCGTAGCGTCCAGTTTTGCTTTCGCTAGCTTCTCCTTCTCCACCTGCAATTGCTTTGCCCTTTGCCGCATGTCTTGTTTTCGCTTCTCCCACGCTGCTGCCTTCTCATCGTCGATTGCCTTTTGCGCCTTTTCGGCCTTTTCTCGTTCCAGTGCTTCGGCCTGTTCCTTTTCGCGTTGCTTAGCCCTCTCTTGTTCCCTCTCCAGTTCGATTTCTTTCAGAAGCTTTTCTCTTTCCTGCTGTCGGGCTCTTTCCACCAATTCCTTTTCTCGCTCGGCGGCGGCGGCGGCAGCCTTCCTTGCCCTTTCCTGCTCTTTTTCCAACTCGACTCGTTTTCGGTACTGCTCCTTTTCCAGTTCAACTATTTTCCGTTGCTGTTCTCTTTCCTCCTCTCGAGTCTTTTGAAATGCCTTTTGTTGTTCCAGTTCAAATCGTTGCCGGCGTTGCTCCTTCTCGAGCTCTTCTTGTTTCCTACGCTGCTCCTTTTCCAACTCAACTTGTTTCCGATGTTGCTCCTTCTCCATTTCGATTTGTTTCTGGTGCTGTTCTCTTTCCTGGGCTCGAGTTTTCTCGAAGTCCCTTTGCCTTTCCAATTCGGCTTGTTTCCGGCGCTGCTCCTTCTCTAGCTCGTCTTGTTTCCTACGCTGCTCCTTCTCCAATTCGACTCGTTTCCGATTCTGTTCTCTTTCCTCGGCTCGAATCTTTTCAAATTCCCTTTGTCTTTCTAGTTCGGCTTCTTGCCGACGCTGCTCCTTCTCCAATTCGAGTCGCTTCCGGTGCTGTTCTCTTTCCTGCTCAACTTGTATTCTTTGCCTCTCTCTTTCTTGCTCCCGAGCCTTTTTGAATTCCTTCTCTTTTGCGGCGGCAGCGGCAGCGGCCATTCTTGCTTTAGCCCGCTCTTCCTCTTCCCTTTGCCGCTTCTCGCGAACTTCTCGTTCGCGCGCCTCCTTCTCTCGTGCTTCTCGTAACTTTTTCTCCAGTTCCTCTTTACGTTTCTGGGCAGCTTCCCGGGCCTTTCGTTCATCCTCCTTTCGCTTCGTGTCTTCCCTTGCCCTTTCCCAAGCCCCCTTGGCAGCCCCTTCGGCGTGTCCATCACCTTCGTTGGCATGTGTAGCTCCAGGGGGAGGATTACCTCTTTGCCATCCTCCTCCTGAACGGCCACCCGAAGCTCCAGCCTGTGGACCAGATCTTGGAGGCGGTGGTGGTGCACCCCCAGCCGCATAGCCATCATGGGCATTGGAATGCCCATTTGGCTGAGGCCCAGCATCTGGGGCTGGGGCACCTCCACTGGAGCCACCGCCTGGCCCGGGACGATCATTTTGCGTTCTACCCAGAACCCAGGCACCGACCCCAACGGCCACCACGAGCAGGATCATGCCCATCCCACCAGATCCCTGGACGCTAATCCACCATATTTTGAAGGCAGGAGCCAGTGCTGAGCCTATGACAACCAATATGAGGGCCGAGGCAAACCCTGCTGCGAAACTGTTGGTGTGTGGTTGTAGGGACGGGAGGTACAAGAAGCCAGAGCCTGAGGAGTGAGGAGGTATTATGAAAATATCGTATTTGCCTGGTGGCAGGCCAGAGGACTTTGGAGCTCCACCATGCGGAGGCGGTGGCGGCGGAGTGTCCATTGTGGTTGTGTGGTCTCTAGACCAGGAACTTTATTTGCTCTCAACGCGGGGGGTCGGTAGGTATTATATCGAGCCTTCAATGGGCAATTGCGAGCCTGTTGCGAATCGGGAGGGACTGTTGCAGTTCGTAGAAGGGTCATAGGGTCATGAAGGAAACTGGCGGAAGGGCCGGATTAGCAGACTTTCGGGAAAAAGTGAAGGCAGTGACGGGAAGGCGGGTGTCAACAAACCTCAACAGCAAACGGAACTCAAGGCAGAATGACAATACTCGCTTCGCACAAGGAACGACAGGATAGACAAGTGCAGTGATGCAGAAAGATGTGAATTGCAATGCAAAGCAGAATCAATCGACGTGGTAGGCTTGTAAATTTTGCGGTGTAGCGGAATTCTTTGATGGAGTCCAAAGTCTTGGGGGATGTCCCGGCAACGGTACTGTAACGCGCAAGAGCCGAGCTGCTGCTGCAGGTCGATAAACGTCTGCCGCTCGAGTCCAGTGCAGTGGCTGTGGCTGGATTAGCCGGAAGTGAAGGGCCTGAGGCGTAGGGCCTAAGGACCCAAGGACCCAAGGACCCTGGCGAGGTGAGCACAAGTAGAGTGAGCGATGGACCGTACCGTCACGGTTCCAAAAGTTCCGATGTCGATGTCAATTCCATGCGTTGAGCTGGTTGGAAGTGAACAGAAGTGGGAGAGTTGAGGGCCGTGGGAGCTGCCAGCAAAAAAGAGTTCGTCCCAAGTCCAAAAAAGCTTGGAAGCGTGTCAACAACACGCTCCTCTCAGGACCCTCTGCCCTCTGCCCTCCCCGCTCTCCTCCACCACTCCAGCTTGCATCACCACCAATGTCAACACGTATGCCCACCTACTTCTACTACCCACCGACTCTCCACCACTACCCACACTCATCTACTCTGGGCGATTATGCCTGAAATGAAAACAAATAAGATGATTTGTGCCCAATCCCACGCGGTACCACCATCGTGAGACTCTACGAGATTCGTGACTTTGCACCTCGCTGTGGCTACCACCATGCCTACCACCGAAGCACAGCGAATAAACACAACGGCCGCCACGGCGCCATGGCAATCCCACTTAACATACTGCACCTCTGCGGGAAAAGGTTACATCAGCGTCTGCGGCCGGCATGATTGGCATTCCCACGACTGATGTTGATTTGTCCTGACGCCATTGAACCATTCATCCTCGAGTCTTGAGTTACACCAATCGGCTCCAACTTCCGGCTTGTCATGGATAGAAAGGGGTAGCATAGTAGTAGAGGGAGTACCTACGAGCCTACGTCCCTACGTAAGATCTCACCTATGTACCAGCGTACCTAATCTACTCACCGGTTCGTACAACAATTGGAAAATCCAGACAAGTCCAATTCCACTGCGAATATTTAAGCGAGACTAGTAGAATAACAATGTTCCAATTTGATTACTTTGCATCTTTAGATTAATTACACCGAAAAAACGAAAGCAGGCAATAATACTCATAATACCACTCAAGTCCATCATTTACGTAGGTAAACACCATCTACTTCTAGAAAAGGGTGTGGTGGGACCCACGCAAAAGATTGGATGACTGGATACGAACGCGATCAGACGGCGAGACGTACTTCGTGAGTAAATCGAAACCCTTGATAACTCAGTCTATTAAGTAATTTTGATGATTGAAAACTTTTCAATTAAAACACTATAGCTCTAACTTTTTAGTTGATTATAAACTCTGCAAGCTCTTTAAATTTTCTAGCTATGATGCCATTTCAGCCTCCCGAAGTCCGCGATCGCCCTCCGGGTGCAGGAGGCTTGGCAATACAACCCAATTGACGGGAATGGGATAACATGAACACCACGAGCTAAACGGGACAGTGAACATGAATCAAGAGATCCTTCCCACGTCCGCATGTTCCAAAATATTTCTTCCCGCTCTTCAGACGAACTTGAACTCACCATTTCCATCAATTCTCCTCCGGTCCGTTTGTCCAATTCTTCTCCATCCTAGTTTCTGAAACTCTCCCAGTACAAAAGATACAAAGTACCCAGTACCTAACCCCAATTGGGCTTTGACGCTCTAGGCTAGCCTCTTCTGCCCCGCCAAAAAAACTCGGTCATTGTTCAACCACCAGATCTGACGGGAGAGCTCGCAACTCACCAACGAGCGCGTTGAAAAACGGCGGGCACGGGCACAGCTTAGAGCTTGCAAAAGTTGCCAACGCCTGTCGCGCGGCACCTCCAACTGCCACGGCGAGTACCATCGCGATATCACTACAGTATCTCGACGCCAAAGATACAGACCGAGTACCTGCCGCTGCGCCAACTCGTCACAATTGAATTCCCCACGAACGAGCCTCTATATATCCCACCTCCATCCATCGTGTCTCCCCCTCACTCGGTCGATTATTCGGAGGCGTCTGACAATGAGTACACCGTCAAGACCATGCTGAAGTCGTTACCACAGTCCCGTTCTCCGTCATCTCCAAGCTTCCACTATGCGCCAGTCTCTCAATCGCAACCCTCCTCTCCTTTATCTCGAACCAATTCCAAGTCCAGGTCGCAAGCGCAGTTGAGCCACCACGGTGTCGTTCACAAGACGTCCTCTGGTCAACGGGTACGATATGTCGACGCTACCACCCAGTGGTCGACCCCAGTCATGAAAGCAAAGATGGACCCTCCTCCACTCTCAGAGCCAGAGCCGATGAAGGAGGATAAGGGGAAGGGAAAGGAACTGGCTGTTGCTGCGTCGCCAGCTAGGGGTGTTGTACCTTTGGAAACTGTTCAGCCACCATTAGAAGCGTTTTCTCCTAGCATGAAAAGACAAACTAGTGAACGGCCTTCTACCAGTAACCTTGAGAGCCACAAAATCACGCCTAAGCGAGTGCGGCCACCTCAGACCAAGATCAAATTATTGCCTACTAGATACGAGTTTTGCGAGGTCGAAGATATGGTTGTTTTAATTGCCAACATGATATCAGAGTTGATCCATACAAACGATGCGCACGAAAAGCGTGGGGATCTTACGAGATTCCACTCCAGGTATGCTTGAGCAGTTTCGTCCCCAAGCGATATTGCTAACTAGGTTAAAGAACCCCACCCGGGATATCGGTACTAGATTACCTTCAACGACTAGCAAAGCACGCCACTCTCACGCCCCCGCTATTGTTATCAATGGTGTACTATATGGATCGATTGTGCTTATTGTACCCCGCCTTCACTGTTACAAGCCTTACGATACATCGTTTTCTGATCACTACAGCCACGGTTGCAGCCAAAGGGCTTTCGGATTCATTTTGGAATAACTCGACATACGCACGAGTGGGTGGGATCAAGGTAGCAGAACTAGGTCTGTTGGAGTTGGAGTTTCTACACCATGTGGACTGGAAGATCGTTCCCAATCCCGAAGCTCTCGTCGACTACTATCGAGCTTTGGTGGAACGTTCGGCTGAGTATGAGCTGGAAGATGATTCAAGCTCACTTGATGATGACGATGATGAGGATGACAATAGCAATGAAGAAATTAACGAATCCAAGAAACCAGAAATTAAGCCAACGAAAACTGATGTGGAGTGGAAAGCATGGATGGATGATGTTTCGACCAAGAAAGCGGAAAACCCAGATACCGATAATACCCTTCAAGGAGGAACGAACGATGGAGAATCGATTAATTGACGAAAAGAAAAAGATATACCCGGGGGAACCTTTTCTCTTCTCTCTCTTTTGCATTAGGGTTTGCTAGCATTTTTGGCGGGGATGATGGCGTTTTAGCGCGTTCTTTTTGAGTTTGATGCTTTTGGAGATGAGATTAGAAGCGATTCCAGCGAAGCACACTACCACCGTCCAAATAGAAAAAGATGATAACCCAACCTCTGGTTTTTTTGTCTTTTTGTTGTTTACTGTTTACTTTTAGTTTTTCTATTAGGCTATTCTATTAAATTCCCGAAATGTCACCTAATGACGACACCCACCCTCGTACAAGACCTCCGGGTAGGTAGTTTGTGTGACAAAAACTAACTTACTTCGTACCTGAGCCTAAGGTCCCCAGGCACCATCCGACAAGGCTGCGACAAAAGAGTGGGGACCCTGGATTTCGACCCGAGCCTCGAAGAACAACAAGGCGCCGAACGACATCTCGATCTCCTCAAAACTAGCAACACCAATTAAGATGAGGATACCCACCTTTCTCCTCGCGCTCTGCGCCTCTGCGACGATCGCTTCTTCTTCGTCTGAGGGAGCAGAGGAATTTATAGATAGTGCAATTGTCTCGCTCCAACCCATCTCCTCGTCCACAAACCAGGAACCGATCCAGCAACTCTGCGAGATACGCTACAACCCCTCTACCCTATCCGCAGAAATCGTCTCTTTCGAACAACCCGACCTCGACTTCTCCTCCTTCTCTATGTCCTCATCTCTTCTGCGAATCGGACTCTTCGACCCCACGACCGCGAAATGGAAGTCCTCCATCTCCACCACGTCCACGGAAACCTTTGCGAAGGGCTACTCACCGACGATCGTGCTGAGTCTTGATGCGACGGGGGAATTGATGGGTGTTAGTGTTAAGAGTGCGCGGATTGACGCTGGTCAGACGAGGGATTTTGGGCCGAAGGTTACCCTGAGGAGGATGGGGGCGGGGGGGAAGCCCGAGTTGAATCGGCCGGTTGTGCTTAGTAAGGAGGGGAAGTTGGAGGAGCCGGAGCCGGAGAAGACGTTGTTGCAGAAGTAAGTTGTGGTTTCTTTGGGTGGGGAGGGGGTATGGGGTTTTCGTTTTGTGATTTATTTATCATGGGGGTGGAGGGATGTGTTGGTGGGATTATGGGATAGTTGCTAATTTGTTTGCAGGTATTGGTGGGTTCTTTTGGGAGGTATGATGTTGCTTTTGACTACGGGGGGTCCGGAATGATGAATGATACCTACTTGGATTGTTTCGAAGAGGGGAATTAAGGAGCGGGTTTTGTGAAATATTGTACGGTATAAGTATGTTTTATCGGGACCCTTTTACAAGACGACACATGGATTTCTGTTGAAAGAAAGTAAATGCGGATCCATGATACTGTGTTGTCTATATGTCCTTAACATTGAACTTTTTTTTGAGAAAGATATTTGTCATGCTTGATCGAGGTTTTAAGTAGCACATACCTATATTACCTAGAGCTAAAGATTTCGAGCCCCTCAAACTGGGGAAGTTCTTGTTCTTACCACGGGCTGGGGGGATCTTGAGAATATAAAGTAAAAAGTAGTATCAACCAACTGCTACTACATGCCTTCCTATGCAAGTTTACAAGCTCTTAACAAAACATATCTATAAAACACCACTACCTTTCCCCTCCAATTCGTACACATCGAAAGCAAACCCCCAGTCAGTCTCCACATCTTCGCAGGCTAGTTCAAAGCAGCGCAAACCCTTCCAACTATAGCATAAACCCCATCTTCATAGCACAATATAAACTCCCACACAGGAACTCGGATATATGTGTATAACTAAGAGCGAGATACGAGCCGCTTTTACTTTTTGTATTTGAAAAGAAATCCGGAAATTGGTTGACGGATCTTTGTGCCCGGGGATAGACGAAGTTGCTGGAGTTAATGATGGAGGTTTCTAAGAGAGAGATTGGGAATCGGTCTCTGTTCTCTTTGAGGAGTTTGAGATGTAAATGGGATGGATGTTTTCTGAGAAAGGGGGGGTTTTGACAGGGAGGATTTTAAGAGTGGGTTTTGTGGGGATTTGGGATGGGGAATGGTTTTGAGGGTTGGTGGGTGGGTGTTGAGTTGTCAGCTATTTCACTTTATGTCAAATATGAAGGGAGCTACATACGGAATGGGGTTTCTTTTTGTGGCGGAAAGTACCCGAAGAGGTGGGTGGAAGAAATCTTAGTTGTGATGGGTTTTATAGCGAAAAGTGGCGACTTGGTTATATTACGAACCCGAAGTGGTAGAAGCGGCTTCCTCCTTGCTGTTGTATATGGACTATACTGTCCATCTGCCGTGAAAGTAGTACCTCCACATTACCAGTGCATTAAACCCAAGAGTTATTTCAATCTTACAACGTAACCTGACGAGGTCGTCGAAGCATTCGCAATTTCAACGAATTCTTCTACTAATTATTTCCTTTTTGGTTGTGTTATCGACGGCCGTGAAGAGTGTAAGAAAATCCCATTTTCTGTTGATGAAATTGACCTTTTGCCGGGACAAGGGGGATTCAGACGCGTTGGTTGTACAGTTTTTGCGACTAAAAATATTGTGTTTTGAGATTTCGAAATCTGATTGTTCCCTCTTTCGACTCAAGGGGCTAGTTCTTACTAGCACTCCTATGGTTACGTTTGAGGAGGGAAGTGAGGGGGTAATCTATTACGTTGTCAGGTAGCTTACGCGAGCCCCTTGGCTAGGCTTAGGGATGCCCAGTTCTTTTTATATCAGGAGCTCTACTCTCACTAGTTCGAAGTCCTTTGGTGTATTTTTACTTGAATCTGTATGGTGATATAATGTTTTCCTATATATCTCTTATTTATAAGTTCCTACTATAGGTAAATAACCTTTTAGCTAGTAGCCTAGTACTTTAACTACATTTTTATAGGGACTACTTACCGCTACTGAAGTAGTTAATTAGCTCGTTCACACGCTAGTCATGCCTAACTATTATTATCCAGGAATCCCTTCAAATTATGTCTCCAACTACCCCGAGTGTCAATTGCACATCGGTTAATAAACCCCGACGTCAGAGTTGAGATAGATGAAATATTTCCAGCCCTCAAAGCGTGTGAAGAGATCCTGAGAATCATCCACGGCCAACTTATTTGAAGCACACATACCCTTTCTATCATAGTTTGCACTGAGATAAAAAGGAATCGCTAGCTGTACCAAATATTGCACTCCCAGTTTCGAACACGTAGTTCCTTAAAGATGGATGAATCGGCTGCTTTCTGTGCTCTTTGGGAACATGACGTGCATCAAATGGGTCTTGACTGTTCAATACTTTCTGGCTACCGCTACGTTTATCCTTGACTTCTCAAAATCCCTTGCGACAAATTTCTGGCTCCCCCTGTTTCCTTCCTCAGGCGGGATTTTTGGAGGCTTTGCTGCTAGTAAGTTGCCGCTGTCTGTAGAGTGCGGACAAGCGGCTGATATATCCGCGAGGTCTTTGGAAATATTCTTATATCACTTTTGGTCCTCGCTCATATTTTTGAGTATCTCCTGTCAGAACTTTTCTTGGCTGTTTCTCTAGGTTCGTAGTTTGTTCTCATTGGCTTTTTTGACGTTGTCTGTGAAGTCGAAGAAACGAAGTGGCCTGGGTACTACTTGCATCTTCATTTCAAAAGGGATCTCAAAGTACAGTAATTAGCTGGACAAGTGAGAAGTGGCAGAGACCAGGTAGTGGATTTCAATTTGGTGCACTAAAAGTACGTGAATAAAGGACATATAGAGGCTCAGGTATCTCCAAGCTGAGGTTCTAGAATCAACTCTTGTGCCTTTTTGGAGTGAATGTTACTGCAGTCACGCGTTTATAATCTAAGATAACCCGCCCTCCAGCAAATCCCCCAATTATACACCTGTTGGTGGTACCCTAGGCAACTGCAATGGTGTAGTGGTGCAGTGCAAAAATGCCCAAAGGTTCACTGTACTAGCCTTGTAAAATCATATAGTCCTTATACGCTAAATAATAATATAAAACTCAGTTTGTCTGGTTTTAGGTCCGCTGCGCTCTTTAGATGGGAGTTGGATTTTTTGGAGATATTTTGGGGGTTTTTTGGGGGTGTGAGGAAAGGAGAGGGGTTAAGGTTTCTTTCCTGGTTGGTTGGTCGGTTTGTTGGTGCCTGCAACCATAAGCGAAAAGGGTTTCGCGAGACGACACAAATAGCATACCCTACATCTGCCATGGCATGTGATATATCTTTCGCCATCTGTTGAAAAATTCTTGAGTCTTTCTTCAGGTATGGTAGGTTCCTCTAGGCAGGTTTTGTATGCCTAAAAAGGGGCACCAGGATAAGCCTACAACTACGTAATAGTGCATCACCACGATACAAGCTTTGAAGCTTATAAGTCCACCGAATTTCCCATTCGGAAAAAATCAAAGAACAACCAACACACCTGTGAAATCGACTCTGCTCACATCACAAATCATGAGTACCGGACTTCTTTTCGTCACTGCACCCGAGGCAGGCCACAAGCTCGTGAACTGAGCTCTCCTCTACCTCCGAGACACTGAGTACGGAAGCTATGACTCCTTCCGACTGATGACCAGCAAGAATTCAAGAGATCGCAGTATTCCTTTGGATGACAGGGTCACAGATGCAACCGCCGCTCCAATAGACCCTGGATTCGAAAATGCGTGGAAGGGCGCATCTGTCGAAGATGTCGAAGCATTGTTGGTTTGACTTATCGTCAAATATGAGGTGCAATACAGGAAGAGGCTAAACCTTAGTATTAGACTATTCCTGTTATTGTTGCACACCGAGTTAAAGGTATAGAAGTCGTACCGCTATAATATAGGCAGGACCAGCCTAGGCCAGGTAGTCCGTACCACCGAGTACATTCACTAGGATATTATAGCGACAAGCATATATGATTAAACTCAGTAAGGCTGGATACCAAGGAATCACCACAAACTTGTTCGTGATTCTTGATTCTGCAGGAATTGAAAGTGGGACTTTTGTTCTGGGAGAGAATCAGGAACATAGTATTGATGGCAAGGACGGTGGCTCTTGTGAAAAGTATAATAAAGCGCGCGTCCCCTGGGAGGAAACATATATTACTTGGTGCTGTCTTGATCTTGGAGAGGGATGTTGGGATGAAATGATGGAGGAGATTGCTGGAGGGGCTGAAGGATGGTGGAAATTTCGCCTCCCTTCGAATGACCATGATTTGACCGAGGAAGATGACGCTTTGCGAGAGGCAGAGCGTGATGGGGATGGACGTCAAGCTGACAAGATACAAATCATGAGGAGAGCAAAGATACTGCGAGCTCGGGATGCGGACAGGAATCGGGCTAAACGAGATGCGGAGATAAAAAGGTTGAGAAGGAGGGCAAAGCTTGATAGAGCAAAGTAGCATCGTGGAATCAAAGAGAACATTCATCACCAGAATTATTCTAATTTAGACATCCTCCTCTTGAGTGATTAATGCTAAGCACCTAGTATGGAATCGCATACTTGGGGACTATTTGAGAGACCTAAACTCCCACTTACTTACCTACTCAAACAATCACATCTTGAACCCACAGCTATTTCATATTCATCACGCGAACTACTTCTTACAGTCTACTGTCAGAAAAGTTTTCGCAGGTGAATGAAAGAGAGCATCAGATTAGCCGCAATTTGTAAAAATAGTATGTATTATCTTGTCGTTTGCTACACTTGCTATCCCCAATCCACTTATCTCGAGAAAGAACACAATACAAATGTATGCTGGAAATAAGCGAAACAAAAAGCCAGACTTTTCCCAAAAATGAAATTCATATCCATATCCGGCCCCTAGAAGATGTCTGAACTTCAGCATGTACCTAGCGATGAAGAAATTCCGGCCAGAGTCTCTTTAATTCATGCTCGTTTCTCATCCTTGGTCTTCTCAGACTGTGCCGCCTCCGAAGTCCCCTTCTTCGCATCTCCAGCCGCCAACTGACTTGAGGAGCTCGCCTTGTTTTTCTTTGTTGGGCTTAATGATGTTGGTAGAGCGCCAGTTCTGGCTAGAGTAAGGGAGATGTCGCCAGGCTTTAGATTGCCATAGGTCGGGGTGGTGGGTTTCTGTTTTTGTTGGGGGCTCTTTTGGTTCATCTTGGGTGTATGAATGGGCAGATTGGCCGGGAAGAATTTGAGGGTTTTGGTGATCTTGAAGATGTATGCAACGGTGGTGTAGAAAGTATTCTTGACTGGGTGTTGTCCGTGTGGAGAAAGGTCTGGGGATATGAGAAGAAAAGGAGGCTTAATAGTTTACAGTGCTCCTAAGTGACGTGGCGTTTGGATTGGAATTGTTGTTATTCACATGTCCGCCATACCCATCAAGGTATGCAATCAAAAATAAAGCGTAAGGGGCGTGAATATAAATTGTGACTCTAAGCGAGGATTTCAAGTCTCGTACTACATTCCCTGGAGAGTCGTATGCTTGGCAATAACTGTTCACCTTAAAATTGTTCTTCACACCTCAAACCTCCCCAAATCACCCAACGTGATGATATTTCATTACCAGGGCGTCTGAACTAGCTGGCCTTCGTACTGTAGTATCATACACAGGGTTTTGATTAAATCTTGGGCTTATCGTCAAAAGAAAGAAACACTCCTTTCCTATGTCCCTTGTCCAAAAGATTCGTATCACAATCGCTTTCTGGGACGACACCGTCATTCCAAGGGGGCGTACTTTCTTTCATCAAGTCGCTTGTAATTTAGTGTTGGAAGAGTTCGGGGATTGCACTTGTTGTTGTTATTCGTTATTGGAAGTTCCATCAATTTGATTTCCTCTCAACGTGTCTACCCCGGCTAAATTTATTATACACTTTCCGCTGCACCAGAGTCTCTGGTCCTACTACCTATCAAAGATTTCCATCGGCTGACATTAAACAGAGCTGATCCCATTATCCGAAAGATATTTAGTTCCCGTAGCATCAACTTATAACACGGAGCGCAACAGCAGAGAATGCTAGTAGCTTGTTGAGCAATATTCCAACTAGAATATTCCAAGACCATCGGCCGAAGTGTCAGTATCTAATTCTGGAAACGGATAGACGAGAAACTGAGAGTAGGTCTTTACCATAAGTGTAACGCGCCCGTGTAGTCTTGATAATCCCAATAAGTCCAGAACTAGAGAAGGTTTTATTAGAAGCTCGCAAGAATGGACATGACGGGTTTTACTCACAAGCCACCAACGGCAAATAGAAGGCTTACCTTCAACTTTGCACATCTTGACATATTTATCTTATTTACATCCAAACAGCCAACCCGGCCATCACAAAATCGATTAAGGAGTTGATAGGATCACCCGCTACATATAGGACCCAACTATTGAAGCACTTGTCTATGTTGGACAAGAGAAAGGCAGTTTCCGTAGGACGACACTCGATAATCCAAACAAGGATCAGTGCTATACACCACGAAACTTGAACCCCACCTATGGCGTATAACCACAGCACAAAGCCTCGATTGACGGAGAACATACGGTCGTAGAAGGCCAGGAGGCTGAGCTTGGCGAAGGTTTGGTTAAGGGGTGTGTGAATATTCATGGCAGGCTGTGTACATAGGAAAGGATGTCATGGAGGTTACACCAAGTAGGACGCAGACAATGCGACCACAAATTCATGTATGGTGACTGCATGGTACCACGTCATGATTGGTACATTTTTGTTTGGATATGCACGCAAGATTGTATAACACACCACCTCTGTAAGTTTGCTTCAAAGTTTGAAAGCTAGGCCGCGTGTATGAAATCCTTCGGGGTTTCAAAGTCCATATCGAAAATTCCCTGCTGCACCACATGGAACTCTCGCATATTTGTGGATGATGATTTCTCCCTGCATCATAGCAATGCTTGCGTCTTCCCTTCTTGACCACTCTTCATAGTCCTTGATGATCTCATCCAGGCCATCTTCCGTTATTCTCTTGGATTTAAGCGCTCCTTCTCTTATCCGTCCATTTCTACACATATTTATAATTCCCTGGGCTTTGGCAAATATCAGTGTTTAACTCAGCCATCTAAAACTTGCAGTGACTTACACCACGTTTTTTTATCCTCTGAGGTACTGAAGGACCATGTGCCATAACTCAAGGTGATATTTTCTCGAGCCACACCCGCTTTGAGAGCCCACGGCAGCAGTTGTCGACCAGCAGTTGTCGACCAGCAGTTGAGGTTCCTCCATCCTTCATCATAGAAGCAGCAAAGTTATGGAAGCTTAGTAGACCAGGTAACTCGGGCCAAATGCACTCAGTGTCAAGATCTCCCTCCCTTGCTCCTACGATTCCGCCGGCCTTCGTCACTCCCATCATCTCGCGAAGAACAATCCAGGGTTCTTTCAAGTGAAATAATATCTGATGACAAATGGTGATATCGAAGCTTTCGTCGGCATATGAGAGTTTGTGGGCATCACCCTGCTCGAAGTTGATGTTAGTGACTCCCACCATCTCAGCTACTGCTCGTGCTAGTGGCAAGATATCTGGATTGATGTCGATCGCCGTGATGTGGCCATCGGGGATGAGTTGAGCAAGAGTTGCTGAAATACTACCAGAGCCAGCGCCAACATCTAAAAGCTTGAGTTTCGAGTTCTGTTCACTCATTGAATTTATTTTGGGGAGAAGGTAGCTAGCACTATTCTGTGCAGTTCGCCATTCGTGGTGGACAGCATGAGGCGCTGGGTGAGCTGGCTCTGAGCTACTTTTGGATGCCATTACACCCAGGGCGGATGAAGAAGGAATTTCCACGAAAATAAAGTTTTGTTTTAAAGAATTGATCTGATCTTTGATGGATCGAGTAGAGTAAAAAGGTCTTCATATGCAACCTAGAAGAACGTCGCTAAGTAACCAACAATCCACCATAAGCACTAACCAGATACTGATCAGGAAAGCCAACAGATCTCTGTCCAATCAAACAAGCCCTCGGTTATAATACCTGTTTCATATAATGCTGCATCTCCTGTGCCGTAACCAGACTTTCGGCTGTTCAGGACCTCGATCGTGAGGCATCCGCGAAGAATTCACTGTGAGCGAGAAACATTGAGTTGTCGCATCAAAACTTGAATTTGATAGGGGATGGGGAAGAGCAAGGGGATATATAGATGCCCATTTTCAATAATATGCGTTAGGGTTGTCTCGAGAAGCTCGCTCCTTCCCCCATTATGATGATAGTCTTGATTCTGGCCTCCCCCTCGACCTCATAACGCCTTCGCTCTCAGGCAGACACGAACTCTGGCTCCAACCTTGACTTACCTCCAACGGGAACGAACGACCATGTCTCGACTGCGCGTACCCTCCTCTAAAAGGACCTTTTCATGGTCAGGTTCCCTTTCCCTCAGCTCAGGCTCCTTCCTTGAAGGCCTCGCTCCATCGTCACAATCGCACCTTCCACTTTTTTCTGAGTTCTCCTCATTACCCCCTATCTTCTGGCCAATTTCAGGCTTGAAAATTTGCGAAAGCAGACCTTGGAAATCAACAACCCTGGTGTAACTTGTCTCGAGAAGTTCTGACCATTCCATGATATACTTCTAGGGAACCCCACCGCTTTAAACGCTCAACAATCTCTATGGCCTCTTGAATCTCTGCCTTTAATCTTTAATGGTCTGTTAGTACATGAAAAAGATTGTTCTAAATGCATATTATATTGGTGCTTTATTTCCAACTTTATCTTGGCCTCATCTCCATCTGTGACTCACTTTCTCAAGAGACTCCTCTTACTAGGAGCTCGTATCTTGCACAATCTTGCCGCAATATCTCGTACTATTGCAAATGCTTAGAATGTCCTGCAAAGTAAACAAAATAGGGATGAGAAAGACCAATATTTTGTGGGGACTTTTCTCTTTTCTTTGTTTACTCATTTGAAATCGCAAAATCAACATTCTTGAGTGTTCTCAAAATCCTTACTTTTTAGGTCCAGATCATTCTTTACAATCATTTGAATGTAGTAGCACAACCCGGAAGAATCATCTCTAGGCTAATATATCATAAATAGTCTGATCAAAACTACAACCAGTCACTTGAGTTTATTCACTTTGTTGTTATGCCTGATGCAGCAAATTCTGGGTCAGAACGTAGAGTCGTTCCATTCTTATGCATGTTAAGCTCCATACCTGTTATTTCTGGAGCATATCACATAAGATTTAAACCCTAATCTGCGTGTTTGAGGCGAGAAAAAGACCTCTCAGCAAGAACTTTAGAGCAGATCTAAATTACCGATATTTGACAAGGGATTTAGGGGTGTCTCGCTTACATCTAGGGGGAAAACGAATGTCAATAAATCTTCCTGAAAAGAAGGATGGCTATTGACAGTTTTGGGCAATTAAATCCCACGGTAAGTATCCAAATTGAGTGAAATGGCGCATTCATGGGCATTCAAGAAATGGAGAGAACAATCTCGCCCGTCTCAGACTTGTTCGTTCTATGGCCGTGTTGCACATAAAAGCTCAACCCCACACTGACTACCGGTAAACCATTTTGAAACTATATTTCAGAATATCTGTTAGGTGAAGACACGGCGTCGTTTCAAAGATTCGATCTATCTGGAAGTATTTGGAACTTTCGCTCAGCCATTCATTAATGAACGACACCTCGCTCGCTGCCAGTATTTATTTTCAGCATTAGCCAATATCACAACAACATATTGCAAGTACCGAGATCTCAAAATAGGAGAAATGCCCCAAGCCAAAGGAAAGAAACTTCCAACAGAGGTTCATCGAAAGTATCCTGGCTTCAACGCTTTCATGGTCATTACCACTCCTTTCACTCACATTATAAAGGCCACTCACTGATTTGATGAGTAGACCTCGAGTGCTAGTGCAATATCAAAGGCAACTAAAAGAGAACCTTTTGGTTTCAGGAAAAAGGTCCCTGTCAGAGAAGTTGCAGCTCCCGAAATTGGCATTCACGTATGTTTTTCGTCTTATCGTTAATTCAAAACAAAAGGCTAATACACCCAAAAACTGTAGTCTCGGGAATGGGCCAGAAAGATTGTTCCACAAAAAGCCACCTTCTTCAAATTGCCAGCAGAGATCCGTGAGAAAATTTGGAAGAACGTCATCAAGACAACTACCGGCTACATTGTACCTCGAAAGGCTCGGGATAAATTCACAAATAACAGCAGCAAGGAGCTAGGCAACAGTGAGTATCTTTATAAGTGTATAGTAAAGAAGTGTATATTATTCTTACTCAAATTATAGCTATGGTCGCCTTATACACTCTCTGTCGTCAATCCTACGTCGATACTTACGGATCTGGGTTCCTCTATCGATATGGAAAGTTTCGTTTCCCTAATTCGGATCAAATGCTCAATGTGAGTCTCTTTGTATTCGCACATACCTCAAAATCGAGATTAATAATGAAGTACGGTAGTACCTCTCAGTAATTAATCCCCTACATCTTAACGCTGTCCGTTCTATAGTCCTTGGTTGCACAAAATACGACTGTGTGGGAAACGCCCTTTTTCTCAAATCCACATGGCCGATGTCGCGAAAAATGAGTTCGTTACGAAGTCTTTTTATCGTTATCGAGTTTACACCTGGCAATATTCCACCAGATATTCGGGATCTCGACCACGTCATTAGTGAATTACGGAAAAGTGAAGGGTTAATGGGACTTAGAGGCCTAGAAAATTTCGAGTTTGAATTTGCAAAATATACATACCTGCGAGAGACAGAGATGTTTAAGAAGGTATACAAGGAGATTAGGAGGGCTGTTACACAAGAGAAATCTACAGCGTAGCTGTACTCGTAGTAAGGATGTTGGGAAATTAGATGGTAACCTTGTTGAAATTACGTAATCCGTCCCACTGCATTAAGCCTACTTTATTAAAGACTCTTTGTTAACTAGATATGTATAAACTAGCTACATCCATAGTAGAATAATCAAGCACTTAACCAGCTTCTTATTTACTATATGTAACGAATACTCAAACTGGCTAACTAAACTTGGCTGGGTGTTCGCTGGTTGGCATGCTATGATAAGAAGAAGACTATCGGGTTGTTCACTTGGAAGTGAACTCGTTACTTGTATCAAAGATGTCAAACTAATATGATAAGATTGATAACTAAGTTGATAACTAAGTTGAGCACGAAGCTCCTATCCAATGGCAGACATGCCAGTGTTATATAGAACCTTCTTGCTCATGGATCTGGTTGGATCCTAGGATCCCCAAGATCCATCCATTACTTGTATCAAAGATGTCAAACTAATATGATAAGATTGATAACTAAGTTGATAACTAAGTTGAGCACGAAGCTCCTATCCAATGGCAGACATGCCAGTGTTATATAGAACCTTCTTGCTCATGGATCTGGTTGGATCCTAGGATCCCCAAGATCCATCCAGATCCAAAGATCCGTCACGTGACTATAATGAAATCCTTGGATCGCTTAGCTAGTCTAGCCGATCCCTATTCGCTATAAGAGCATGATAGTGCTTAACCTGTCAGGACGCCGCCTGGTCTTCACTCGTCACATGCTAACACGTGATTCGTGACACTATATTTTATTAGGTTATAAGCCCGGCTTACCGCTACAAACAAGTAATAAATCGTACCCTTTGTTTAGGTACCGAAAACAGAATTTTAACTACTTAAATATCTACTATCTTTAGAATAAAGATAGTGTTTTATATAGAACACTACTATATATAGTTATAAGCGTTTTAGTACAAAGGCTAATTTTAACTATATACCGTATCCGTGCTATATTACCTAGCGTTTACGAACGTATATTCTATTATATTATCCCTTTAAATAACAAAGCTAATTTATCTAAATTAAATAATCTATAATACGAATACGAATATACTTAACGAATATATATCAAACCGAGATATCTAGCCCTTATTTATAGTACTATCTAAGAGTACTATTTTCTATATATTTTCGAAGATAATTCTACCTACCTTTTACCTACTTCTACTATGTTAAAAACATAGATTCGATCTATAAGCTTAAGAATAAATCGGACTTTTTATAATAAAACAAGGATCTATATAGTACGCTTTATAGGTAAGATATAGAATAATATATAACGCTTATACTTCTACTATAATAACCTAATTTAAGTACTATCTAGAAGGCTAAAAAGAAGGCTATAATAGGGTTTATTATTAAAATAATATCTATAGGAATTTATAATAATCTTCTTACTTACTTTAGTAAACCTTTACTAGCTCCCTAGGTTATATTAGCGTAACTCTAAAAGAACTATAATGTCACGAATCACGTGTTAGCATGTGACGAGTGAAGACCAGGCGGCGTCCTGACAGGTTAAGCACTATCATGCTCTTATAGCGAATAGGGATCGGCTAGACTAGCTAAGCGATCCAAGGATTTCATTTGTATGTAGTCACGTGATGGATCTTGGGATCTTGAGGATCCCAAGATCCAGGCAAAGGATCTGGGGGATCCCCAGATCCACGGGGACGAAGGTTCTATATAAGACTGGCACGTCTGCCATTAGATAGGAGCTTCGTGATCAACTTAGTTATCAATCTTATCATATTAGTTTGACATCTTTGATACAAGTAACGAGTTCACTTCCAAGTGAACAACCCGATAGTCTTCTTCTTATCATAGCATACCAACCAGCGAACACCCAGCCAAGTTTAGTTAGCCAGTTTGAGTATTCGTTACACCGGTTCGCTTGTTTGGCCGGTTCGCTATACATGCACGTTATATTTAGCGCTCTCTTATACTACTTTATATAAGTTATATATTAAAGGTAAGTATACTAATAACTCTTATACTAGTATAATAAAGCTAGGGTAGTATAAAATAAACCTAATCTATATTAATATTACTAGCCCTTTACGAATCCTAGGGCTATAAGAAAAATAATATATTATTATTATTATAGAAGATAAAAATAAAACTTTAGAAGTAGAGTATATCTAAATAAAAGATTAGATACTACTTATATTTTAATACTATAAACTATACTATAAATATAGTAACTATACTATCTCTCGAATATAGTATAATCTAGTAAAGGAGTAAAGTAGTAAGCTTTATAATAACTAGGCTAAAGAGGTAGATATATATAAAGAATATACTATAACTACCTTATAATAATAGAATAGTATAGTAGAAAGACTAGTTTAAACTATTATAAATAAGGCCTTATTAATATTATTAGATAGTACCCTTAATAAACGATATTAGACTAAAGCTATATAAATAGCGAATTACCTTCGAAATAGATTATTTATTATTTTACTTAAAAAGACCCCCTATAAGGTATAAACTAGTATAAAACCTAACCTTAAATACCTAGTACTATTTAGAATAACTTACTTATTTTAGAAAGGCTTTTAATATAAGATATTAAAACTTAAAAGTAAAGCTAAGTAGAATATTATAGTAGGTTATAAAAGAGATTATATATACCAAATCCTTTATAAAGGCTATATTATTTACTATACTAACGTTTAGTTCTTATCTAAAAAGTATACTCTACTTATATTTAGAAGTAATTTAAAAGAATTATAAGAATTATACCCTACGAATTCTCCCTAAGATACTAAACTTATAGTAGAAACTATACTAATTAAGTAAGATATAATTAATATACCTAAAGACTTAGATTCTAAAGGAACTAACAAGAGCTTTAATAAGACCCTTAATAATATAGAGTTAATAAATATAAAAGTTTTTTAGCTATTATATAATTTATATAGTAACTATAAAACTCGAATATATAATTTCTCTTAATATAAAAGAGAGGTATTTAAAGATAAGCTAAATTCGTAGGTTTTACTCCTAGATATAAAGATATAAGAACCTAAGGAACTAATAACCTATAGAAACGCTATATTATCTCTCGAATTAACTTACTAGATAAAAGTAATAAAAGATAAATATAACTCGCTTATTACTAATAATACCTAGAACTTATTTCTATTACTACTAAATTAAAAAGCCCTTAGTAAATAATAAGTATATAAATTAAGTGTGACGGTTATGGTCACGAGGGCTGGATGTCACATGCTCGCTTAGCGAGGCGCTAGCGCGCACGACCTGTATTTAGTTCCCAGCTCTCTTGAGCTCTCCTTCTTTCCTCGTCTTTTGTCCTAAGAATAGAGTGTTAATTGTTCTGAGTTCTACCTGAAGCACGTCTGTCACATTAAGCGAGATTTATTAAGAGGAATTATATAATATAAAGCTTACTAGGTAGTATAAGAATTTACTTAATAAGAAGGTATTAATTATAATAAACTTTTATATTAGTTATAAAGCCTATAATATATAAGGCTCTTTTTACTCTTATAGCCTTAGAGAACTTAGAGATTAAGTAAATAGACGCAAAAACTACCTGTTTATATAATAAGGTTAAAGAAGAAATATATATAAAATAACCTACTAGTTTTAAAATAAATAATACTAAGGTATATAAATTAGTTAAAATATTATATAAACTAAAATAATCTTTCTAAATCTAGTATAAAACGCTTATAAATAAACTATAAGAACTTAGTTTTAAACTACTTTTCTCTAACCCTAGCGTTTTTAAATATAATTAAACGCTCTTTATAATATACGTTAATAATATACTAATAATAGAACCTAACCTAAAATATATATTTATACTAAAAGCTTTACTTATATAATACTTTAATATAATAGATATAAGGCTTATATTATACTACCTAGGAATTAGAATAACTCGGGACTAGAAAAATAAGATTATTTAATTAGATTAGAGGGTATATATTAAGCGAATATTAGATTAATCTAGTATAAGTAATTATAATCTATCTATTTTACTAATAGACCTAAACTACTACCCTAAGCTAGCCTCTCCTAGGATAAACGTAGACCTAGAAGTAATTATAAAGTACTAGTAAAAAATTAGTAGTATTATATATATAATACTAAGAATCTATCTAGATATAATATATTCTATCTTAGTCCTTAGTCGCTACTCTTATAAACTAGTAACAACCTACGAATAAGCGCTCTAAGAGTTATTCTAATATCTTAAAGGTATATTAAACCTTATACTTATTTTCGAAGAACGCTATATATAAGTCTAAGAATATATAATTATTAGTTAAGTAAATGATAAAAATACTAGCTAATCGATATTAGAATACTTATTTAATCTCGGAAGTAAAGCTATATTATAGAGCTTAAAATAATAATAAACTATAGCTCTATTAACTTATAAGGCTAAGTTATTTAGTTAAACTTTAGCTAGAAAAGAAGCTATTTAGCTTCGATAATTACTCTAGGAACTCGGTATTTAAACAAGTAATAAACCTACACTTATATTCGCCGATAACTAAGGTACTATTATACTATTAAGAACCCTTACTATACGCCCTAGATAAAATACGTTAGAATCTAGTATCGCTAGTAGTAAGAATAAGTAGAATTTAGTATAATTATATACAAATATATTCTTATAAACTATATAGCTACTAATAGTCTAATAAAAGCCCTCCTACAAGAAGGGTTATATAAATTTAGAGATATACTAGGATTAAGAATCTAGGAATAGCCTTACTTTTCGTAGTACGGATCAAGGGAGCTATTGAAATTACGTAATCCGTCCTACTATATTAAGCCTACTTTGTCAAAGACTCTTTGTTAGCTAGATATATATAAACTAGCTACATCCATAGTAGAATAATCAAGCACTTAACCAGCTTCTCATTTACTATATTTTATCCGACCTATTCTACCAGCTTTCACACAAATAGTAAGTCGAAAGCTAAATGCGAAGTTTATAGTGTCTTACTTCAAGTTTTATACACGTGGCCCCCTAGATTGTATAAGAAATAGTACATGTAATAATTGAGAATTTGGACTGAAAGGCTACCTTCTACTAACTCACGAGCACCCCAGTTTCCGGGATCTTAACACATTCATCCTTGGCTAAACCCTACCCAGAGTGCTGCGTACAGTAGTATAATCTTGTATCAACAAAAACAGAGGGCGGCGCTTACCAAAGGGTTGTGAAAGGTGCTGTATCATGGCCCCCACTAGGATAACGGGCAAGTGCAGACCTGCCTGAGTCTTCTCTAGCTATGTCATCCTTGGATCAGATCTTGAGTCGGTACGTGTGCAAGTCCAGGATTTCAACAGTGGTTTTCTCACGATTAGCTACTTAGAAAATATGTCTATTCTTGCAGGAAGATGTAGGAAGAATGATCAATGTTGCGAAGGGTTCCACTACAAAGTACGCCAGGGACTCCTTATCAGAGTTCCCATACAAGGACCCCTGACGACAGGGACCAGTTTAACCATTACACGGTGGTGGTAGACGGCCGTTGAATTAGCCGAGAAAATCAAGAGCGCGATCGAGGGATAAGCCATAGCTAGTTTGCTATCTGAAAGTAGTAGCTTAACCCAAGTATATATACGTGAAGGCCAACTTTCGCAAGATAAAACGAAATCGATAGCAAAATATATATCGACGGTAATTTACGTTTGAATCTTTCTTTGGAATAAGACTAAGTTACCTGATTAATAATAGTAGTTTTATCTCTACTAAATTTTAGGAAGACTTAAAGAAGTAGAAGCTACGCTCTTAAAAAAAGAATATATAAGTTATTGTAACTAATAGCAAGGAAGCCCGAGCCACCCTCTTATCAACAAAAAAGGCCTTTATTCAAACCCTGTTCCATGCAGCCAGAATAGAGGCCTCGCAAGACTGGGCAGTATTCCGTTTATCAAGGATCCCCCGAAGTGTTGAAACAGTCCAGATCAATGAAAAAGGAGCAATTATATCAACCCTCATCCCTACTACTCCTAGTGTAGTTACTGCGGCTATAGAAGAGCGAATGAGAGTAATACCTACAAAGGTTGACATGGCTACGAGCTCTCTCTCTGACGGGCTGTTCTACACCTCTTGGATAGTATTCTTTGAAGAAAAGGACACAAGGGCCCCTTACACCATCCCTGAAATGACGTCTCTCTTTGGAAGAAGAGCCTTCTTCAAGCGCCTTCCTAAAGTCTCTACTGTTACACGGTGCTCTAAGTGCTGGATGTGGCATAACTCAAGGAACTGTGGGAAGAACCAGCGTTGCCGCCTATGCGGTACCACTAAACACTCTGAAGCCTTCCACCCTAGGTGTATTAGACACTCTCAGTGTAAATTGAAGTTCCTACACTGTAGTGGCCCACACGCCTCTGACGACACCACGTGCCAGCTCAGACCAAAAGCCTCAGGGGCTCACCCCTCAACCGAGAACAAGAGAGCAATCTGGCAAGCATGGAATGAGACGCGTATAAGAAAAGAGGAAGACTCTCCCTGCAGCAGCGTGGACACAGAAATGGACTCGGACCTACCTACTACCCCTCAGAATCCCCCCCTCAAGCCAGCATAGATAGCCCTCTTACAGCCCCGTCTATAATCCTCC
>CAJVRM010000013.1:19925-72642 GCA_911693285.1 Hymenoscyphus albidus | reverse complement strand
CCCCCCCCCCATCTCTCTATATCACTATAAAAAAATATTAAACACTAACTAATAACTCCTACTTAAATCCCCCCTTCTATATCCCTATCCCAATCCCTATCCCAATCCCTATCCCAATCCCTATCCCTATCCCTATCCCTCCCCCTACCCCCCTCAACTATAAAAACATCCAAGTAATACTATGAAAACCTCTATATATCTATACAAAGAAAGGACTAACCAAACAAAAGCCATGAATGATACAGTCTGGTATAATCTATAGAGGATAAACAAGAAAGGGAATGGGGGAGAAGGGGGAAGTGTGAAAGAAGGAATCTTATATGATACAGTGTAACAGTATAAGGTCTGGGAAGGTATGTAGTTAAGTGCTATTAAAATACCCGCTTACAAACATCTTATGCAACACAACGACAATCAGAGTCAAGTACAAGGACCAACTAACACCCCCAAGTTAACCAGAGCACATCATCAATTTTTTCAAAATGCTAGTTTCACAAGTGACAAGTAGAGACCCCTCTTTGATTAAAGAATTGTATTGGAATCAATTATGGTAAGAAACGTTTCCCCGAATCTCCCAATCTTTTCGCTCGAGGACATCATGTGAATTATGCAAAGCTAGTGTCAGCAAGTGAGTTCCCATTCCCGGATCACTTGAAGCTCCGTTGCAAATTCTCAAATATTTTTGAAATCCCTTCCACGTATTGATCGCCTGTTGAGAGCACCATGAAACATTTGCAGCAAATGAAGAAGAGAAAAAAGCCCTGAACTCAACGCTGGTCATTCCACAATCAGAACCTGGCGGCATGTACTTCCCAGTCAAGGTAATCAACGCGGGAGTTTTGCAACGAAGAAAACGATTGAAAGAAAAACGCCGTAACATCAACGCTTGTTGTCGAAAAGTCAGTAAAGACCTCTCAACGCAGAACGCCCATCAAGTAGACGCATCAAAGTACCCTGACCCTCGCTTGACCTCGCATGATTCAACAATATTCATAATCATCGGAGTCAGAATCACCCTCAATACCATATCTGACCTTTTGAGGAGCCTGCTTAATAGCTGGTGCAGGGGCGGGCGCTGATCGTGGTAGTGCAGCTCGTTGTGCCTAGAAAGAAAAGTCAGTTTGTGTATACAAGCGGGTAATAAGACATAAGCTTACTGGTCGCCAAACGTTACTACCACGCTGCACTTGAGCACCCCCAGCTGTCGAAAAGGCACTCTGGCCACCTGAAATCGAGGGAGTAGTGATAGAAGGATTGCGGGTTTGATAGTGGTGGTTACCCTTGTTGTCCCAAGCTAGATGGATAGCAAAGAGTCAGAAACCACAAAATCTTGTATATCTATTGATACTCAAGGTGAAAGCCCGCTTACATTCATAATGAATTGGTTCTGGTATCTCTTCGACACTATCCCACACCACAACCCCAGGTGCCGGCTTTTTCTCTTGTGTCTCTGATCCATAAGGATTTGAAACAGATGAGGCTACCGAAGTGGACTTGGAAGGACCTTGAAGGTGTCTTAGGTGTGGCGGAACATACCCGTCACTGCGGCTGTTGATGTTGAGTGAGCTCATCTTATCGACGACGCTTGAGTCTTTAGTAGTAGTAGTAGGAGGAGGAGGATTGAACCAAGCAGCCGGACCAGGGGCGGTAGCCTGATTGCCACTTTAGGAATATTCTTTTTCGCTACCCAGAAGGGGAAACTTACATTGCTAAGAAGATCGGTACCATCATCTTCTTCTGCGGTCTCGGTCTCCCACTGACTCTCCGAACGAGTTCCGTCTTGGACAGCACTACCACCGCGTCCCAAGTAAAGTTCTTCATCCGGTGCAAGCAATCCTCCAGGAATTGGACCTGTCGCAACACCTGGACCACCAGTTGCCTTCCAGTCGGTACATTCTAAGCACCACTGTCGATGAAAGTTAGCTTGGAACACAAATCAACGAGGCCAATACTTACGTGGCTTCCATGGGCACCTCGCGCGTTCTTGCTAAACTTATCGAGGGATTTGACTTCAGAGCTGCCACAACGGTCAGTTCCGCGCACAGGGACAATTTTGTATTTTAAACTGCCAACAACTTACCATGGTCCCTCACATTCCATTTCTTCTCGTCTGGAAATAATCGTTAGCATGGGATTGACGAGGAGCCAAGCTGCAGAGGACATACTGGTCAACGGTACAGCCCTGGCATCGAAGCTTGCGCGTGTTTCCGCGACGAACCTCGTTCAGTTGACGGTTGGAAAAGAGGCCGTTGTGCTTCCACTTTTGACACTGGATGCAACGAAGTTTGGCTGGGAGAGCGATCTCTTTGAGTCTGATTGAATGTTAGGGGAGGAAAGTAAAGCTGCGACGGTTAGAGGTGGACTTACTTGGAAGCAGAGAGGTACTCGATGGTCATCTTGGCGGCTTGATGGGATGAGCTGGATAGGAAGTCAGATATGTGAAGCTGAGAAACTCCAGGTATCACAATTGTGAAGGAAGCAAGAGGCGCAAGAAGGGATTGAGACACAGAAACGAAGTTAAAGACAGAGAAGTGGATGGTGTGAGATGTAAGAGAGGACGATGATGTAGCTTTGTGAAGTCTCTATTCAACTTACTAGATCTACAGAGGGGCTGAGATAGAGTTTGATATCGCAAGGCCGAGGCTGCGATGTCGCGTTTGCAGTGAACAGATTTGAAATTGGGGTGAATGAATGAGATCCTGACAGACTGAAGGATGATTATGATGTAGATCAGAGCTCAAGTCGGTACGAGTACTCGAGATGATATGAAGATGTTAAAGAGATTGAGGAAAAGATGGAGTTGGATGGTGGAGAAAGAGGAGGTTGATGGTGGTGAGGAGGAGTGTGAGGTTGTTGATAGCGAAGGCGTCAGAGTTTCTGAGCGGGAACTATAAATCCGTCGTCGCGGCAGGAGCCCAGACGCGTTTGCGGCTACCTTGCCTTGCCTTGAGGCTAGCGACGGGAAGTCGAATGTGGCAGTGGCAGTGGAAGGCGGAAGGTAAAAGTAAAAGTGAAGGGGAAGGAACGACTGACGGCTAGGGCTGCCGAATGGGAAACTCAGTGTTATCTTACCTGGCGGGCAAACAGAATAGCAATTACTGTCGAGAGCCGTGATCCTTGTGCAGGTGTTGCTTTTTCGAGTTTCTTTGGGCAATTGATTGTGATATAAGTTGGATAATTGTTCTTTCATCCCAGGTACTCGACCGTGGTATCACATGCTATCTTCAGCTTCAGGTGGGAAAGTGAAGAAACGGAAGCATGAAATTTACAGGTGATTGAAAGTGAAAACACCGTCCTCAACATTGAATTCCTAGACTTATTAATGTGATACCTTTGTATCTATGATATAACAGTACTATGCCTCTTTACATAAGTCTCCTTCTCCTATCTGGCAGATGCCATCTCGGAGATAGTTCATGTCTTCCTGTGCCTCAATCTACTTCATAAGGCAATGCAATTCGTATGTCAAGCCCTCAGGTAAATGCAAGGATAATTCACTAGATACAGTTTCGCATGAAAGATGTATTCTTTGAAACTCCTCGCCTAAACGATCACAGATAATTGAGCGACAATGAACTTGAACTCATGCCCAAAGTGCATATCCGCATTTCATTCTCTCGAAGGCGCCCTATCTATGAGATTCTGCCCTTCAAGACTATTCATAAATAGAGATTTGACCTACCAATGAGAGCATCGACGCCAGCTCATGAAACACCGCCACAAAAACGAACTGAGTACACCGTAGCATTACCCAAGAGTGTTGAGTGTTCTGTATTAGATTTCGCTCTGAGGTAGTAGTTTTGCTGAAACATCTTTTAACACAAGAAAAGAATAACTCGAGGAAACCAAAATGGAAAAGCCGTAAGTAACGTAGAGAAAGACATGCGCATAGGTTCTGTTTGTGACATCTTCCTGTTGTTTCTGCTGAAGTTCCCAAAGCCTTCAGCTCCACTCATTTCATCCAATAGACAGTTACCCGACTAAATCAGTCTACACAATACCAACAGCCAGCTAATCGGTACTCCGACGGGTGCAAATGTAGATACGTAAGCTCCAGCCAGACTTAAAGTAGCTAGATGCCAAGATAAGAAAGATTGGAAATCATATTTACGTACTCGTACTAAAGATCTGACATTTCCAAAAAATAATTACACTAATAGAAAGAACTTACGAGAAGAGTTATAATACTCTCAGAAGCTAAAACTCTTGACGATCACCTCATCATGCTGATTTTCCCCGTGAAGCTTACTCAAGTGGATCTTGGTGGAACTATCATCGCACTTTAAGGCAGTACTGGGTACTTAAGAATAGACACCACGATAGTCATCCAGGTAGACATCCAGGTGTCATATGCGCGTGGGAACTAGTTACTTCAACACATGCTTGAATGGTTCACCGAGTCCAAAGAGAAAGATTGGCATATTCAACACATGCTTGGATGGCTAATCAAGGCCAGAGAAAAAGATGGCAATGTGCCAAAGAACTGGAGTATGGGCATCGAGAATTGTTCAACCATAGAAGCGGGAGTATCTTGGAAACCATCAACTTCCCTTGCTGTGTGTGGTTAGTCACCTGTTAAATACAACCTTAGCGATGCCGTCATCCTTTTCATTATTGCTTCGCGAGTTCCACCAGCCCACCTCGGGAGTACAATAATCTCCAGTTTTGGATAAAGCTGCAGCATCGTGATGAAGAGGCTGCAGCTGTGTAGCTCATTGGGTTAGTGCCCTACCCCACTTTGGCAATCGTGAATAGATAGCCCATCTTTCGAGCACGGGAGACAACCAATTGGCTTCTGCATTTCTCGGGAGAAATCGCACAAGCACTTGGTATGGGGAAAATATGGGTATTTGCTACAACACTTCCTCCACTCTAGGTCTTCTTGTTCGCGTCTTGCTTGTGTGCCGTAGGCCTACAAGGCACTTGAACTGAACGTGGTGTTTTGGTCCCTTCTCGGTGGATGAACTCAGGAACGTGGGGTTGTTTAGTCGTTGAAACAAAACACCGGCATTCAAATGCGAGACGACTCCAAGGAAGTTGCTGGATGGGTGAAGGAAAAGTTCCGCATTTCGGATGTCTTCGGTCTTCTCACAGTACTACTGTATCTCGTACACCTCGTCGTGGTGCATTATTGTAAAGTAGAGGACCATTCTCTCGGTCCAAGGTGATTGAGGGGTTATTATTGGGGGGTCTGGTGATGGATCGCAGCTGACGGTCATCCCAGGAGCCCCCCAGAAGGATTCAAAGTGGCAGGCGAATAACGTGGGAGAGCAGCGGGCGAAATAGCTTGTTCCTTGTTCGCACCGTACGCATCATCGCGACGCGCGCTTTTGACAGACGCCGAAATCAGGGTTGATGGTTGGCGATCGAGAGGCCGAGAGAGACCCAGACTCTTTTGCAAACGTGTTCCAGAATCTAGCAGATTCGGGCATCTGCTCAGGATTGGCAAGGGGTGCGGTGCATATCAGATAGGGGCATACCGTATATGGGCATACTGTAGCAGATGGGCATAAGGACTAGCCTTGAACATTCTAACCTTGAGAATCTCGCATACTTCGAACGTGACACCCTCCTGTAAGAGGTAAGTCTTTCGCTAGTCAGCGACACGCAACGCATTTCTTCTGTATCGCAGCAGAACGGTGAAGCATTGGGCACAGGCGGTATGCGATGCGTTTTTCGAAAAGGGGTAATCCGAGTCAATAATAGGGGACGGTGAAAGAGAAAAGACGATAGAATTTGCTGGAAGGTCTCCTTAGCTCCTCGAACCGGGGACTCACCATTGTAAGTGATGATGCTGAGTGATTTCGGATCCGCAATCCACTACACCGTGGCATTGCAGGCCATGGCACGCCTGCGGGAGATGGCCCGGCTGGGTAGCCCATATGATTAATGTGGGTTATTGAGGATCGGTGGGATTGCTGGTGCTGGTGTTGGGCCTGCTGGCTCGGACAAGCATGCGAAAAGGTACCTGTGTGGACCGCGCTTCCAAAATAACCCAGTAAAGTGGGCCCCTGCTGGCCCTGCACCATCACATAAACACTACTACTACCAACTCGGACTCAACCATTCTACAAACAACACCACCACGAATCAATTCAGAACGCCTCAAGTCCTTGCATAACAGTCGCTTTTCGTGCAACAAAACCCGTCCGGCACCTCTCGCTTTTTTTGCTTGCTCTTGCTCTTGCTCTCGCTCTCCAGAGAATACTATCTACAGTATCTCTATCTGCGAGTTCCCTTCATCCTTCCCTCACACTCCCGCCTTCCAAATCGCTCCTCCCTTTTCGCACATCGCAGCAGCTTCATTGCCTTGCCCGATAACACTTCGTACTTGTTCTTTAGCTACGTGCCGACTCGATCAACCGCTGTCACCAGCTTCGTTGTCGCGTTCTTTGTCCATTTCTACTACGTTTCTCTCGCAAGTCGAGTGAGTCAGCCCATCCTCCAAACTCCGATTTTCTGAACAACCCAACCTTCTTCACATAAATCTCTTTGCTAATTGCCGGTCGCGGACCTATAGAGAAACGTTCCATATAATCTTCCAATCGAAATGCCTGCCATGGCTACCTCTGCTCGCGGTATCTCCAAGGCCTCTGTTCGAGACAGCTTCACTGCTGTAGCGGCCATGAGTGTCCCGGCCACAAAGGCCCAACCTCTTCCTACTCCTCCCAACTCCATTTCTCCAAATATCCTTCCTCACGACAAGCCCTATGGAACACGTTCCGCTGCCAAACTGGCTTTGGATCCTGTCGAATCTGACTTGGACCTCCGGGACGGCCAGACGGGAAGCGAGGATGCATTTCCCGAAAAGAGTCGCAAGCAGGGCTCACCAGGCTTTGATACAGCTGGTGCGATTACTCCAGCCCTCCTCGCTAGACACCATCTCCCGGAAATTCTCCTGTCCCATGGACCTTTGGCTATTCGTCACATTATGGGTTACCTAACGACTTCCGTTCCGGGCTTTTCGGGAATCCCTCCTGCGAAGGCTAGAAGACTCGTCGTAGGCGCTCTTGAGGGTAAAGGAAGCGCAGGAGATGGTGGTGGATTAAAGGGCGAAGTCAAGTTTGAAAAGGTTGGATGGGGACGTTGGGACGCAAGACTAAAGGGACATGCTCGGAGCAGATCCAGCCAGCACTCACCGCCCCCAAGTGGATCCTCTTCCTACTCTACCGGCATGCCAATTGCTAAAAACCACCAATGGCGAGATGACAGAGGTCGATTGAATGTTCCAGGATCCAGTTGGGCTGGTGACTCGGCAGTCTTTTCCCACGATGATGAGATGGACCACAACATGGTAGAGGATGAAGCGGACAAGATGTCCCTTGATGACGAAGACTCCTGTTCATCCTCAGAAGCTGAGCCAGAAGACGAAGTCATGGGAGGAGATGACGATCCAGATGACATTACCGACGATGAAGATTGGGCCGCAGTGGGAGCTGCCGCCTTGCGAGCTGCTTCATACTCCGCCTCTGGCCCTGGAAACAATTATCTCACGACTTTATATCCTGGGGGACCCCACAGCGGTGGTGGGCCATCCCTCAATACACTTGCTAAATCTGCACCTTTACGGCCTTCACAACTTAATAATATCGATTTATCTGCATATGGCATGGCCTCGGACTCTCAGGAAAGAGAGGCCATTGAGGCCCTTTTACGACTTGGTTCTGTATAATACCATTCGGCGGCGTTACTGGGACTGGGATTTGGGTGCATAGACTACGGACTGGGGTGATTGATCTGCCGGCGTGCATCGATTTGAAGGGTTGCATTTTCTTCTACACCCTTATCGCAAGGGTTATGGTCTTATTAGCATGGCGTACTTTTGCTTTTTTGTTTTCTTCAGCAGATCGTAGAATGAGAGGATTTGTCTGTGACTGTACAGTACAGACAAATAGGTCTCGACAACTCGTGCATTCAGCACCTCTCATTTTTTTATGGACGGATTTTTGGTTTCTTGCACATACCCACTACTTCGATCTTTTTTCTTTTACTTATTACGCACTTTATTATTCAACATTACACCTGCACACCACTCCGCCTTTTCTTTCTGGGCCGGCCATTGGGAAATTGGGATATTCGTTCGATACCCCTCTCTCGAGTTTTCATTCGATAATTACGACATACTACTATCGATCGAGCGACCTGGGGTCTTTTCTTACTCAACTTTGATGGACACCTCACTCGAAGGACAACTCTTCTATTTTTTTATTTCTTTTGTTTTATTGCACATACGTATTCTAATTTTATACTTGGGGGATGGGAGAGGAGGGAAAAGAGAGAGGGGGTTTTTTGTTGGGAAAGGAATTGTTGAGGCAGACAGACATGGGATGGTTTACATTACCGGGAGATATCTTATATCTGGTACGGGAGCTGCAAGATTGATTGTAGGGACAGGAGTAAGGATGGAGAGAGAGGAAAAAAGAGAGATGAATTATAATAACCTACTTCTTTATGGATATTCCAAATTTCAAGCTGAATGATGGGACCAGCTAGTCTGGCGAGAAGAAAGAACTTTCCTTGACTTTACTTTTGACTTTTGATTTTTTTATTTTAATTTCGTTGGATGGCTGGATGGCTGGATGGATGTTTTCCTTTATACGGTAGGTACCTTGATGGCTGAGCTAAGTTTCGTGATGATCGTGATGAATGATGCAAGGTTCCTGTGCTGTTTTTTTTTTGTGTTTGATCCGCAAGAATCAAGATCCACTTGATTGCATATTTGACTGCATATGGATGGTATGGTACTTACGTGGCGTTTTTTCGTGTGTGTGTGTGTGTGTGTGTGTGTGTGTGTCTGTATGTTTGCGTCTGTGTGGGGGGGGACCTTTATGGTGCTGACGGTGTGGTGTGGTGAGATGTTTGTTTTACGTATATGCTTGTGTGGTGTTGGTAGGTTACACTATATACCTTTAAGGGCCTTATCTTATTGCACCTTGCCGCAGCTTACCGCACCGTACCTTATCTTATCTTGGGTATATAATAGATATAGATATGTATATGTAGGTATGTAGGTATGTATGGTCCACGGAAGATCTTTTATGGAGTGAGAGTATAGGTTGGTAGGTAGGTAGGTATCTTAGGGAGAAGGGGAAGGGAGAAGGGAGGGGTGGTTTTGTGTAAGAGGTGTTATTTAGGTGTATAGGGACACAGCGTTTTCTTATTTTCTGTGGTTGGTTTTTGATGTTTTTTTTGGGGGGGGTTGAGATGATGAGTGATAAGTGATAATGTGATTGGTGGAGGGGTGGTTGTATGGGGCTACCTTTGAGGGTTTTAAGGACATAGGTAGGGAAATTGGGATGTGAGGAAGGGATTGGAGTGGAGTGGAGTGTCTTGCTTGTGTTTATGTTGCGACTTGGGGGAGTGTGAGGAGGGACGTAGGGTGGGTAGAGGACATGTGAGGATGGTAGGTAGGTTGGCAGTACAGAACAGAAGTACCTTGTGAACCACTACTACGTCTTTTCATGAAACTCTCTCTTTTTATCTCCTAGATCCCCTGGTTTGGAAGGCTGTTATTTGTTATGGTACCATTAGAATATAAACTTTTTTTTGGAGTTAGAGTAGGTATGTTCACCTTAGGAATTTCCTTTGCCAGTACGTACATAGGATAGGTACGTAGGGAAGGAAGTACTGTAGGAGAGAGAGGTACAGTCCCACTCTTTGTAAACGATCCAATCGGATAAATAACTTTTTCCATTCCGATGCATGCATGCATGTATCTCCATCCCAACTTGGCGCAAACCTGAATCCATCAAACCACAAAACACAATCCATCTACCCTAGATCGACGCATCTCGTCTCATCGCATTGAGTTCTGGATCCTGCGCTGAGGTTCTCTGGGGGTTTGTGGTGCTGCGGAAGGCTTTGGAGAGATATGAGTGTTGATGTGAATATTGGGCATCACCATGGATCTTGATCATGATGATAGTGATGGTGAGGGTGGAGTGGCTTTGGAGGTAAGTTGTTGGCTGGTTTTTTTTTCTTGCTCTCTTCTTCGCTGCGCTTGTTTGCTGGTGTGTGTTTTTTTGTACTTTGGATGCTTTCTTTTTTTGAGGGGTGAGGAGGTGTTTGTATATCGGATGTCTTGGATGGGGTGTATGGGGATGTAAGGGTATGGGATAGTTCTCATGTACCTTCTCCTACGGCGGTCTGGATGTTCCTTTTTTATTAATGTTTGTGGAGAGCGTCCTCAACGTATGGTGGAGATGGTCCCAGTGAGACTGTCTCATTCTCTTGCGTCGGAGGGATCGTCGCTCGTCCCCACAGTGGGTGTAAAATCTGGGGAAGTGGCGATGAAGATCTGGGGATTCCAAGGATCTGTCATGCTCAGACATCACGAATTGGGGGGAAATATTCGTTGTGTCTATAGACTGTTAGTTGGATTCTTGTGTTTCTTTTGAGTCTTGAAGTACTTGTCGTTCTTTGTCTCTTGAGGATGGTTGCGATGGTTGTCGCTCATCTTTTTACGGCTCAGTGGTCGTGAGATGCTGTTAGAAGTCTCCAAGGAGATTATAACCAGATATGCAAGAATTTTATATAGGCTTTGAATGGTAGGCCAATCACGGACTGATATATTGTTCCTGGCTGTAATTCGCTTGGTTTTGGCGAATTTCCCAGCAAGCTCAAAAGTTGTGGAGTGAAGGCGAAATTCGGCCATCCAACTGCAAATGTGGAGGTTTTTGTAACCTCAATTGGCAAAATCTTTAAGCAGGGGGATGAGTTTCATTCGTCCTGTCTGGGTTGTGATGTCGCGGGTACCTGCATTCCGAGCCTCAGCTATGCGTTTGTTCTCGTTGTCTCAATGGGATCGTCACTCTCCCACCGTATAAAACATGGGGAAGCGACGATCTGCGGGGCCACAGGTTGGAGACCAACTGGTCTCATCTTGTTTCTTTTTTAGGTTGTGCTTGTGCGCGTACCTGCATTTTGGCATCTCGTTTAGATGTTTCTTTTCCTCTCAAGGCTCTTGGCTCCGCTCAACTTCCCAACCTCACAAGATACGAGAAGGTCTTGAATTGTATGCGCGACGGGTACTTCTGCTGGATAAGACGTCTAGGTGATTGACCAATCGTGGAGTCTACGAGTCGTTAGTTGCTTCTCGTTTCTGTTACTGTTTATGGACTGCGGACTCGCACACTCCTACATTTTCAGCTTTATCTGCGGTCACCGTTCTGTCTTCTCATCAAGTTGCTCTTCTACTTGACAGAGACTCTGCTCTTCTCGGCCAAAGCTCTGGGATCTGATAGAGTGTTGGAAAGAGCATGCGTAGCTACTCCAAGATCTGAAGCCTGCCATCTGACAGATGCCCTCATAGATGCTTGGAATCTCTTGAGGAGACTCGAATTGTATGCGATACTTGAGTGTTGGTATAGAAAAGACTTGTTGATGAACACATTGGAAGACAGTATGAGGGAGGTATGTAAGCATGCCATACTTTCATGTGGACTATGTCGCTGGGAGAAACAACACTGTTGTGGCCGACGCTCTGGGGCTCGTTGCCCTACAAGCGAGGCAGCGAGAACTCGGAGCGGGAGTTTTTCCAGGGAGGGGGACTAGGTCTCTCCGCCTGATATTTCCCTCTCCCACTATCCTGCCACATATCAATTTCTTGCTTATCGCCCTCAATCTTCGCACCAACCTTCTTCTGCTTTGCTTTAAATCTACACAAGCACGAGAAATATTAACTGTCTAGCAGCCAATAATGGGTGAAAACCGCGGTAAGGGGTACATCCCTCTGCCGAATGATCCACGCGAATACCAGGAGCTTGAGTGGTCGGATGACGACTCTATTCATGTTTCGCCCAGACAATACAGATTGGAACAGATTCGAGAATTCCATATTGCGAGAGTAGCCGCAAGAGGGGAGGACGGTATGCCACGCCTTATCATACTGGTACTTCGCAGAATCATCCTACTCACCCGCTTGCTAGGAACTAATCTTGCTGAACTCCAGCAATATGTCTCATTTGAGACTGGCGAGCTGGCTCCTCTCGGCGAGGAGTTTACGCTCTTCCAACTCGTCAAGGAATTCCCATGGTATCATGTAGGGAAGAGGTATCAACAAAAAGTGAGTGATCTATTTGCCCTCTACAAAGTTCAATCACAGCCATCTTCAGCACCATCCGGTGGTGGTGGATGGTATCTTGACCATATTCACCGCATACGTGTGGGAGCTTCGACTCTACAACTCGACTTCGTAGATACGTTTTTATTCGTGCGAGTCGCAGCACACCCTCACCATTCTCATACAATTTCTCACTTCTCATCGGCATTTCTGCTAACGCTAACAGGTTGCCATAAATCATTTCAGCAACGAAAAGATCTTTAATTACCCATGGAGTTTGTGAGTAGCGCGCTTAATCTTCAGCTCCATGTTGATAATAGTCACTAACTTCATCATCCAGCTTCTACCTTCATAAGTTGAAATCACCAAACCCTTCCTCACCCCTCATCCTAGTTCTGGCTAGTCAATTTGAGCACTATCTCCAGACAATCAATGCTCTCGGTTACAAATCCAGGCTATCGTTGCCGGCCGGGGACGCTGTTGAAGCGTACCGCGCATATTTCGAGGACAGCAGCACGCCCTGCCCACGATATCTTGGAAAGGCGGGTGATCACTCCGAGTTTGAGGATCTCAAATCCTACAGTATCTACCCTAGAACCTACCAGAAGCCTGGCGAACCAGCAACACCGACGCCAACCAAAGAGTCTCTTGAGGCTTTCCAATCAATGCTTGACACAATGTTGGCAACACAAAAGGCGAAAGCCGCTGCTAGTAAGGCCGTGGCGAAGAAGAAACGTGTTGAACTAAAGTCTTCCTGGGGCAGAAGCGTTAAGCGTGTCCAGCGTTATATCGGCCTGCGGGCCAAAGTTGAGGAAAGGGCTGACTGGGTTCCTGCTACGATGAAGGATCCAGAATTCTCGGCAGATAGTCTTGCTCCGGCGGATATGGACTTTGACGTCGTGTTTGTCTGTATTGACATCGAGGCCTGGGAAGATAATAATGATATTATCACGGAGATAGGAGTCTCTTCTCTCGATACGAGAGACCTGGCTACAGTACCACCGGGGCCAAATGGCACCAATTGGCACAAAATCATACGAGCACGTCACTTCCGCATACAAGAGTATGCTAGTCATACGTACGTTAACCGGAAGCACATAAGTGGCTGTCCGGATAGTTTCCTGTTTGGGTAAGTACTTCTTTTCTCCTGTTTCAATTGGATGTGTGCTCATTGAGACAATCTTCAGAACAACTGAGATTATCCCGAAAAGTGCGTCTACAGCATACATTGCAAGCTCCTTTATAGAACCTTTCGCCAAACCAATCCCCGGTGCCAAAAGAACTCCAGATGTCAATAATCTGGCCCAACGTAACGTTGTTTTTGTGGGGCATAACACGGCGTCTGATATCAAATTCTTAAAGAAATTGGGATTTGATATATTTGACGTAAGCAACATTATAGAACATATTGACACAGCTCAGATGCATCAATTTTTGACACGCCGACCCGACACTAGAAAGCTTGTAACTGTACTCGCTGAGCTAGACTTGGCGGGCTGGAGTGCACATAATGGCGGCAACGATGCCGTTTACACTTTGCAAGCCATGATCTCACTTGCTATTCGTGATCTTACGGACAAAGCGAAAGCAAAGGAGAAGAGAAAGGAGCAAGAGTTGGCAGCGAAGCTGCAAAATGAAGAGTATGTTACCTTCTAATCTCAAGGCGCGAATGGAAAAAGACTGGAGCTTTTGCTAACTGATATGAACAGGACTGTGACCAATGCGAGAGCAGAGGCTGAGGAGCGGGAGGAAGGCGTATCTTCGGGAGACGAAGGCAGTGATGGCGGCAACCCCGTCAAGCCTTACGAGATACCGATTGCAAAGAGAGACAAATACTTGAACTGGCCTTCCGAACCTTTCGCGCCTTCTTGGGATCATCCGAGTAGTCAAGTTCCCCTGGCTGGACTCGGTGGTGAAGAGATGAACATTGGAGATGACACAAATGCCCGGCCACATTCGAAAGTTCAAAAGAAGTCGACCGCCTGGGAGGATGAGAGCGATGATGAGGCTGTTTATTCTGCTCCCGCTCCCGCGGATATGGGATACCCAATGAATGAGGTTGTTGAGGAGACTCGGGATTTCATACAGGAGGCTGACCCTACAGTTGGAACCACTCCAGGCAATCTCCACCAACTTACCAATCTCTTGAAAGAACAAAAGCAGCGTCAAACGACAGCATGGGAAGAGGAACCAGCGGTCGATGAGCAACTTGCCAATGACATGGCAAATCTCAGTACGGTTCAAAATAAGACGGACCGAGTTAGCGAATGGCTTAGTGGAAATACTTCTCTTGGTGAGGAAGTTACCAATCCTGAGGCGAGTTCGGGCTGGTACGATCCCGCTGGAGGACCTGGCGGCCCCTATGTTTTAGATGGTTTGCAGAAGAAGAAGAAGAACCGTACTATGGCATGGGAAGACGAATTGTAACTTGGCAAACTCGAATTTCTGCGCAGCACTCCTTTTTTGGCGTTGGAGTTTTTTCATGCTCTACTTTCCGCTAGTTGGGCTTTTGGTGTCGTTTTCAGTGGGCATTTAAATTTGTTACATCTGGGGCATTGCGATAGGGTTTGCATTTGTTACTGGAGCACCTCACTTTTTCGGCTGCATCTGCGATGGTTTTCACGAGTTTGTTCTCGTTCAGGGGCAAGGAGTTTACAAACAGTCGACACACTTTCATCTATGTTAAACTTGGGCAAAGTCCTAAATTCGACTCGTCTTCCTCGCGCTTCCTCGGAATCTGAACTGCCATGGACGTCTTCAAGGTTGAACCTTCTCTTCCCCTTTTTCCTTTTTCCTTTCCTTTCTTTTTCTTTTGAGCGATGAAATCGGAGGAGTTAATGGTGCATATGGGAGGAGAAATTGACATTGCGAAACGATGCAACGAATGATGGAATACAAAAATGGATGGAATGAAATGAATTGAATTTGGTGCTAGTCCCTGAGGACACGATAGGCACTACTAAGCTATCAGAAATGAAATTTGGTGCTAGATCCTGAGAGCATGATGGCACTACACTAAGCTATCGAAACGTCTGTCTGTAATTAGAGAACATAAAGACGTTTTGACATTTCTGGTTTTCCCTTGTGATTGGTGAAATTAACTTGTGATATTTGAGATATGATGAAGGGGTTTCATCGTAGATGAGAAGTCGTAAGCATTTAACTTTAGATTTTGAGGTCATTCTTTTGTGATGTGGAATTGGGGGTTGTTGTTCTGGGGTAAGGAAGTAAGCAAGTAAGCAAGTCATGCTTATAAAATTTACAAAGTAAGAATAAGATATGAGACATGAGAAGCTCAACCAAATTATCCAATCTACCCTCGAGACCATATCAGCCCCCTTATCCCAGAACTCGAGGGTATACATGCATAGCCTAAAGAGAGAAAGCACTCCAGAGTTTTCTTCTCCATGAAGTTAGGGACTTGATATTTCCATAGGAATTTGGAAAGATAAAAGATATTAGGTTACTGTAGGTAGCGAGTAAATCTTACTTCCCTGCTTGCATGCTTGTTCAATTTGCTCTATTATCATTTATAGGGTCCTGAATCTGATATGAAGTTTGGAATAGAAGGATGGAAGATGGGAGGTAGGGTTTTTAGAGGTTATCTCTTTCTCTCTCTTGCTCTTAAGGAAAGGATTTAAGTAGAAGGTAGAAGGTATATGTGAACGGGATAAAGAGAAAAAGTGGTATAGAGGTTTCTTCTCCTTAAAGTTAGGGAGTTGATATTTTATGGGAAAGATGAAAGAGATTAGGTTATTGAAGGTGTCGAGTAATTTATAAATCTTGCTTCCTTTGTAATTTTACTTTACGAAGTATATACCTGACGATGATATAAAGCTTACCTTAGCCTTACAAGAAATTAAGAACTTATAAGTTAGGTATTCGTTTACTAACCAAAGTATCCTTCTCTACCCTTTACGTATAGTACTACCTAGAACAGAAGTATAATAAGCGAAAACTAGAAATATAAATCAAATATAAGGAATGAGGAATAAGTAACATACTCTAACAGAACTTTCTACCTCAATTTAGGGCCTTGATAAGAGCCTTAGAGGTGTAGTATATAGTTACATGAGAAAGACTAAAAGAAATTACACATTTATCCCAAAATCTTGTTCTGGAACCCAGGAACCTGGTTTGCTTAATTTACTTGTAGAGGAATTCTCGTATCTAGTTTTGTGTAATGGACGGGGATTTTATGGTTTTGGCGGGTTTTACGAGTTGGTAGGGGTGTATGAATGTTTTACCCTGGATTGGGTTGGCGTAGAGTAGGGGCCTTAGGTTGATAGTTACATGAAAAGATAGAAGGGATTTGGAGATTTCGTGGAGTACATGGGATAGAGTACTGGTAGGGATGAGATCTTCTTGCGAACGGACGAACACTCTACCCCGGATTTTCCTGCTCGCTTGGGCAAGTGTAGTGCATGTGTGATGTGATGAGAAGAGATTCATTCCTTCTTGACTTGTGGGGTGGTTTTGTACAGTATAAGTTATGATACATTCCCCAATCATGTTCCCATGTTCCTCAACCCCGTGTAAATGTAGCTGGTTGTCTTAGCTCTCTTTATTTGGTTGACCAAAAAAAACCCCCCAACCCATGTGAACGCCTTCGCTATGCCTTACCTATCCTCTCAAGGACAAAAATCAAATAGTATACACCAACTCCTCCTCATTAATCTTGCAACAGATTTCCAAAATCAAAAATTCGATTCTTCGGTAGTTGGTGCAAGGGTAACGCCCGCGGGTTCTAACATCCTCTAACCCTTTTCTCCGAGAAGGCAAGTTCAAAGATGAAGAAAATTACGGCCATGCCCTATGCCCTGCCAAATCCCGTTTCACGAATCAACCATCCATCAACCGTTCTTCTCCAGAAACTCCTTTGCCTCGTTGACTTTCGTGGCGAGGTAAGGGGATCCCCCGCGATCCGGGTGGTTCAGCATCATCAGGGTGCGGTGGTTCTTTCGGATTCGCTCTTTGGTGAGTTGGCGCTCCCTGGAATGGGTTAGTGCGTTCCCGTAAACTGGCAGATCGTGTTCGTGGAGTTGGTAGGGAGATGGAAGGGACGTACGAGAGTTGGAGGATGAGGGATGCCTCCCGCTTGTTCATCTTGGGCTCGAATCCACCTTTGTAGAAGGCTTTCCCCAAGGCGCCCATGGGTTCTCCTCGTGACCGGCGGAGTGCTACGAGTCCTGCGCGTCCCTGTATTTGATGTTAGTATATCTGCAAAGTCTTTTGGGAGGAATATTGTGTGAAATCATGGGCGGATGGGTGGAACGTACCAAGAAGGCTGCTGTGGCAATGCCAGCTCCCCAGACCATTATTGATGCCATTTTGATTTTCTTATATTGTATATTCTCGAGGTACCCCGGGTTTCATATGTCTTAGATTATTGCTTTGGCCTGGATTAATGGAAGTCGCAAAGTTGTCATTGAAGCATTTGAAAAATGGACAGAGACTGAGCCTTTTCGGCGTGGGAACCGGCACGTCTTATGATTGGTCGCCACTTCCGGATTAATAGTTCTTCCGATACTAGACGATCCCCACTAAAGATTGGGGGCGCTGCAAAAATTACTTTGAGATAAAGATTTCAGAGGGGAGCTCTAGCTTTTTCCAGAACAACCTCCACATATCGCATCGCAGAACCGGAGAGTCAAGATGAGGTATGTATTACGCGCTTACGAGTTCATGTGCATTTATTTCATAGAAAGACCCTATTCTAACCACACCGCGATTCTAGGATCGAGACTTGTTACTTCTGTTCGCGGCCCTGCTATCCCAGCAAAGGCATCACTTTCGTCCGCAATGATGCGCGCCTATTCCGCTTCTGCAGGAGTAAATGTCATAAGAATGTTTGTCTTCCTTCTTACGAGAGGAGGGCCAAACGACTAACATGAGACTCTCAGTTCAAAATGAAGCGTAATCCCCGCAAACTCGCCTGGACGAAAGCCTTCAGAAAGGCAACCGGAAAAGAAATGGTCGTCGATGGTACCCTTGCGTTCGCTGCCAAACGAAACATCCCCATCCGATACGACCGTGATCAAATCGCGGTCACCGAGAAGGCCATGGCACGATTCGAGGAGGTCAAACAGAAGCGACAGCGTGTATTCTACAAGAAGAGAATGGCGAGAAATAAGGAGAGGCAAAGGGAGTTGGATAGAAAGTTGGTGGCTGAGCAGAGTCACTTGCTACCCAAGGTCCGCGGAAGTGAAAGAAAGAGACTCGAGGAAGAAGGATTGGTTGCGGAAGGCGAGGAGTTGGAAGGTGTTAGGGAACTACCAAAGGTCTTTGGAAAGATGAAGGTTAGACGGAAGACACTTGTGTATGGAGGGGTAGAGGAAGAAGATGCTATGGAGATGGATTGAGGGGTTGCAGATGGGGTTGTGTGAATGTCTTGACTGAGGGCTGTTAGCCAAACGGCGTTTCTGGAATTGTAAAAAGGGCGTTGGGGGTAATGTCGACAAATTGATTCTTGCAGAAAAGGCTTCTCAGTTATTTCCTTGTGACACATCTGATCGCTACAATTGTCGGATTCCTTAAAAGCAGACGAACAACCACGTCATGTTATTCTAATGAATTTCACTTTCCACTTGGATTCTGCATTGCAGCTGTATCTTCAAATTATCAGCCTCGCAAGGTTAAGAATAGGTGTGATCATCAACCTACCAAGGTAAACCTGATAAAAACTCATTCTCCATGTCTCATCTTCCTTCACCAGGTTTGCACGAGCAGCCCAATCGACCTAGAGAAAAAATAGTATAAATTAGCTTTCTATTTCCAAACACTAGTTACCCACGAATCGCATTTGTAATTTTCTACCAGTAGGTACCGAGTAATGAGTCTCTCATCTCATCAACGCACGGATATATTTCGAGTCGAAACAGAAATCCAGCAGAGCCTCTGATTAAGGTTTCTTCACACGAAAAAAAGAATACGAGACTTAAAGGACGAACAGAACAACACCGAACCGCTACGTACCTCAGGCAAACCCCCATCTTTCAACTCATATTTCACAACCCCATATATCATCACCTCATCAATTTCCTGGTTTCCGAAGGGAAAAATCTTTTCCGGGGTGTGGGATCGAGACTGGACCTTATCCCACATGGATTTACGAAAGGCAAGGATTTCTGTATCTTGATTGTCAGAGCCTCGTCACATTTGATGTAGAGGGAAAAGGAAAAGGAAGGATGTGGGAATCCTTGGCGGAAAGTGATCCGATGGATTTACGAAAAGTAAGAGTTTTTGGCATCTTGAATGGTGGAAGGGAAGGTCTGATCTAACGGGTTTTCGCTCCGTCATTTATTTTCGGGGTCTCTTTTATACCCGAGAGTTCAAGTGTGATGGCTTGATAGGAAAGGAAGGTTGTCGTGCTTGTAGAGCTTCGTATTTGCTGATCTTTGCAGCTTCTCTCACAGCGAGCCAAGATACTGTAGCCCTAGGGAGACAGGAAGAGCGACGAGGCTGTTATCATCAAATTCACAGCCATTGCCTGCAACAGGACCGACATGGACTTGTTCATAACCCCCCTCCCCTGGTTCAAAAGGATATTTTTTACATGTGCTGCCACGAGAAAAATAACCTTTTGTTTAAGGGAGGGGAACGTATTCGCTTCGATACTGTAACAATGTTTCATCTGATTATTGCCTATGCAGAGATTTACAGCGGCAAGGACCACACTCAAGCATAGGATCGAATATCAATTCGGTACTGATAAGGAAAAAGACCGATACCGTATTAGTTTCAGCCTTGGGTGACGACAGAATCTGTCAGTCTTCCCTACTTGTATCGAGGGGAGAACAAGAGCCTGTTATCAGGAATCGAGCCCGACCTACTACAGTAGCAACTCCTCCGATGTTAGCATCTTTTGCGGCGCAGCAAATCCCGGCTTGGAGAATTGCAACCAAGGGAAAGAAGGGACCACACAATGAAACAACTTGATACTGAGGAAACAATGAACTAACCACTTCTGCCAACCGATTTCTTAGATCCCATGATGAGGATGGCGTCTTGCGTAAACTGATCCGCATATAGAACGTGCGCGGATGGAGTATCGGAAATTCTGTAAAACTCCGCAAAGAACGATCTGATCTCTGGATTTATAAGGCTACTAGCATGGCAGACGAGGGGGTAGACACGTTTTGTGTGGGTCGTGTTTTGAGACATGATTGTTTTTTTTTGAGTTGGGGAATTCTGGAGTTGGGTTGGTGGTGGTGGTGTTTGGAGGTCATGGGAATGGAAGTTGGGATGGATGGTATGTATACTTACAAACCGGCTCCTCAGGTTACCATCTATGCACTAGTACGAAGCAGGTAAATTTCGCCTTAAAATAACTGCTAAGCCACTACTAACCAGCAAACAATAATGGGGGGGAGCGAACCTAACCCGTTACCCTTAAGGTTAAGCGAAACTTTTTTTTGAACGAACACGATGCATGAGCAAACCACACAGGGAAACGGATGTGGTGAGAAAATGAGATGGCTATCTTGTAGCTGCTAACAATTGCATGAGAGGTATAACTTTGGTGGCTTGGCTATGTGAAATTGCTTGAATCGAGATTCCAGAAGCCAACTGAACTCAGCAAGTCATAGAGCAAGCATTTCCCCGCGACCTCGGCAGTCACGCGTGAGTACCATATTTACACAACCTTGGGAAGCAGCAGGACTGGGTCTGGTTGACGTTCAATCATTAAATATTGGTTCGCGATACTGGATACGGATGAATACGCTACATTATCTGGACTACATGGATGGATCCAATGTGGCTAATAATCACGTGGCTGGATTTTAAGTTATATCTTCTCGGTCCTGGGCTTCTTATTTAACCTTATCAACGGGCCTGTACCTTAAAACGTCGTCTGGTTTCGATCGGCAAAGCTTGGAAAGACGGAGGTAAGCAATTCTTAGGGAAGATAGGGAGATTGGAGAGGTTGGCGCTGCGCGTCCGTACTTTTCACTACAGATTATACTTCCTTGTACCTAAGTAAGGTTACTCGCGCTACGCACGTCTGGACTTAAAGTAACTTCTACTTCTACCGGATTCGGCTATGCCAATCATCAGTAGTACGTGCGCAGCTTACTTTGAAGGAGACTAGCATGAGCAATGACACCAATACCATAGAAACAGCTGTGAATTAACGTGCTTGAGATTGGGTAGCCCAGGGACTCTGGTTGATATGATATCACCAACTTCAGTCGTCGGATTTTCGATTCTTTCTTTATCGGAATGGATACCGGTAGACGAGGGCAGGGATTTGTGAAACGAGACCAGCCTACAAAACCGTTGGTAACAGCTTATTAGTGGATGGTGCATTGATGTTACTGTACTCTGACTCCAGATGGTCCAGCTCTTCTTTATTTAGGCGTGCTTGTGGAGAATCAGGATTGATCCAATCACATAGTGTTACTATAATAGTAAGAGACAAATTATCGAGGATTCGTGAGAGTTCGGATCAACTGTGAAATGTGAAATGTGAAAGGTGAAAGGTGAAAGGTGAAATGTGAACTTAAACCTTCCCCCCTTCCCCCCTTCCCCCCTTCCCTCGCGCCCGAGCGAGGCGAGCCGACTATGAAGCCACTATGAAATAGGTAGGTGTATCATACAGTAGTTTTTTTTCATTGACGCTCTGCGCGTGGGCATCGGGTGCCATTTGTTAGTGTCTGGCTGATTACTTTGAAGCAACTTTGTATCCCCCTCTTCCCTGAACCCACCGAAATCTCATTTCCCTTCCGAGTTGCAAAGTTGAGTTCAGACATCAGACAGACAGCAGGTGTCTGCAGCACAGACCCGTCTCCATCTTCATCTCTACCTTTGGATGGCAGCTGCCAGCGGCGCGCTACAGCCTACAGCGTGCTCAGGACCCGTACATTTCGGATGGCAGCTACGTTCAGGCATAACAATGGCACGTTTTGACGGTGGTTCTCGCGCGGTCGTCCACTGGAAATACCCTAGAACACTTAGCGTGGATAATGTGCCTGGAACTAGGTCGAAGTAGACTTCGCCGGTAGGTGATGCGCCCTCTGGCAGTGGCAGGCAGTGACAGAATGTGCCCCCCAGGCCTGTACGACTGCGACGTTTTGCACCTCACGTCTAGTTTCAAGAGAGCATTACTCCGTATGGAGTGGGAGTGTTGCCCTTCTCTTCGGGATCTCCAAAGCCACATTTGTGCAACGGAGCCAAGGGGAAGACCCTTCGACCCTTTGGTGGCCCGGTCGCAGCAGAAAGGCGGGTCCCGACTCCCTGAGCCTGGCCTGAGCGTGGTTCGGGCTACAGTGAGCCTCAACTTTGAACTCACTGAACTCACCCGCCTGCGCAGGTGGACCTCGGGAGCTCATCTGCAAGTCAAGTGCCTGTAAATTACAGGGCTTGTCGCCTGTACACCACCTCGACACCACCTGTACTCAGGTACCCTTGGTCCTTTTCGGGCCTGCCACCCTGTCGCCCCCTGTCGCACCCTGTAGCCCCCTGCAGGCCCGCCCCACGCTGTTCTCAGTGCTCCACTGCTCTCACGAACATGCCCCCGTTGCCAAGCCATGGGGATAAGTATCTCAAATATCGCTCCTTTTCCCTTTTTTCTGCTTCCTCAACTCACGCTCTCAAGCACATATTCCCCCCCCCCGGCAGTGCAGTTCCTTTTTGGCGGGCCCCTCCTCGCTCTTACATTCCCTCACGCATCTTGCCAGTCAAGAGATCTCGTTGACCGAGCATCTAATTTTTATTCCACTTATACACCTCGACGGATATAACACTCATTTAGTCTACGCCTATACTCTATATATTATCTCTCAACATGCAGCTCCAGAAAGTTTTGATTGCGGCGCTCTTCGCCACGGCGGTATCAGCTCAAGGAAACAAGAATGGCCAACCTCCCAAGGGGGGTGGTGGTGGTGGAGGCGGAGGAAACAACGACAAGAAGGCTGATGACAACAAGGACGCTGACAAGGGCAAAGCCGCTGGAGGTGGTGATCTAACACTCGATGCTAAAGTCGTTCAAAGCGCTTCTGCGACTGATGGAAGTAAAGATGGGCAATCGGAGCCAGGTCAAGCGAAATCGCTTACTTCAACGAATAACTTCATCAACCATTGTGCTGGTAAGACATTAACAAACGGTCTCCAAGTCGAAGGCGGTTCATGTAACGGTATCGGTAAGTCACACCCATCATTCCAATCTGTTGAAAACATCTAATCAGGAATAGTCATGGGTGACATCCCAGCTAAGGCCTCTATGGTTTCTGGCATGATTACATTTCCTGAGACTGGTGGCAAGGCACCCGAGCCAAACAAGGACTTCGATATCACCGTCCAAATCAACAACTTGGTAGCCGGATCCTTTACCAACCCCAAGGCAACATACTACTCCGCTCCACAGCAATTGCAAGGTGGCAAGGTTGTCGGACACACTCACGTTACCGTCCAAGATCTGGGAAACTCTTTGAACCCAGGCAAGCCTCTGGATGCAACTCAATTCGCTTTCTTCAAGGGTATCAATGACGCTGGTGACGGAAAGGGTGGTCTCAAAGCTACCGTCACGGGTGGTCTTCCAGCAGGAAACTACCGTGTCTGTACCATGACCTCAGCAGCCAACCATCAGCCAGTTCTTATGCCAGTTGCCCAACGTGGTACCCCAGATGATTGCACCAAGTTCACCATTGGCGGTGGAGGAGGTGGCGGCGGTGGTGGTGGTGCTGCTGGCGGTGGAGGTGCTGCAAAAGCTGGTACACCTCCTGCAAAAGCTGGTACTCCCGCTCCTGCTAAGGCGGGTACACCTGCTCCTCCAGCAAAAGCTGGTACTCCTCCCCCAAAAAACAACGACGACAAAAAGGACGACAAAGACAAAGACAAAAAGGAGGACAAAGACAAGAAGGAGAACAAAGCAAAGGCATTTGGAGGATTTGGAAACCCAGCCGGAAGAAGAAGAGCTGTTCGAGAATTCATCGCATAAAAAAGATTTCAAAGTTCGCTTCATGTCAAGATACGAGGGATACCATTTAGAGGGGAATACATGCTTCAGGCTAGTGGGGTTTAATTCATTTTCAGAGAGGTGTAGTCTGCAGCCTGGTAATGTTCGGGTTTACAGTTTAGATTCAGCTGACAGAGCAGCACCAATGCGATTGCATTTTTTATATTTTTATATTTTTTCTATTTTATTTTTTCTTGTTAGGGGGTTATGTATCGAATATTGTCTGTCTGTAAATATTGATCTGAAATATAATGTCATAGATCGATTTGAAGTTCCTCTGCTGCTTGACATTGAAGTTTGCCCTTTTGGCGAGTCATTTTCTATAAATGGCCATTAGGGAGGTTACAGTACTTCACCCTAGGCATAACAAATGTTACAACTTAGTGAAATTCTTTCTTACCTGGTTTTCCATTGAAAAATCCCATGTCACGCCACTAAATTTTAACATTTATTATGCTTATGCCTGGGACGAAGTAGTTGGTAGTGCTATCCCATGCCTTTGAGACCACATTGGTAGACAAGACGATGCCAAAACAATGCTCAAACGGGGGTTCAGACGTTAAACTTCCAATCCTTGATTTGCTCGGCTAATCAACCTATTCTGGTTGACATGGTCACAGCGCCCGCGAACCCCTATCGCTCTTCCACCCCGATGAATCTGCAACGTTCTTTTTCGGACCCGCTTCACTGGCCTGTTGCAACATCAGACGTTTGGGACGTGGGTTTGGTCGGAATCAATTTTCGGTCCACAACAGCCCCATGGAATCTTCTACCAATGATCTATGACATACCCCATGTCCATTCCGCGCCACGCTATCGAGATCTCCTCCCGAAGACAATCAATCGAAACGGAAGCACAAGATTGGAAATCCTCTCCGTACGGTACTACTACCGTGACAGTGCAGCACAAACAACAAACAAGCGGCTGAAACGGGAAATTATTGACATCACTAGACAGACTTCTATTTCAACTACCGGTACTTGAGTTGCCGCAGAGAGAGAGACATTGGGTGGACCTACACCAACTGGGGCTTGTTTCGCCCTTGATATGCTGGCACGATGTAAGTAAACATGATCAGATTCTCCGAATAGCTTCATCCTTTCCTTCCTCGCTTCCTCTACATATGGCATTGCTATTCCCCCCTTGTCCCCACTGACGTCTTCACAGGATTGACCCCTCCATACGTCTTCGTCGGGCCATCCACGCTGCAGACGCACTTCTCGTGTCCCGCATCCTCAAATCGCACCCCTCCCTCCTCCACAACCCAGATAGTACCACAATCGAGCCTCCTGGCCTCTCCAACACTTCCCTCCATCTCGCCTCAAAACTAGGCCACCTCCCCATAGTCGAGGTACTCCTCTCCCTCGGCCACGAATCCGGTGGCATCTCCCTAAATGAAGACCACCAAACCCCCCTCATGCTAGCCAGTGCAGCAGGTCACACGGACGTAGTCCACCTCCTTTGCACCGCTAATCCAGAGAGCATACCCAAACGCGATTCGCGGGGCAGGGACGCGATGATGGAAGCCTCGCGGTGTGGACATGATACCTGTTTACAAATCCTCCTCACGTTCGCGCCTTCCTCGTCCAGCGCGCCGTCGTTTGACCCGGCAAGCCTACTGAAAAATGCAGATGTGGATGGAAATACGGCGCTGCATTTTGCGAGCTCCAATGGACATTTACTTGTGCTGCGGACTTTGCTGGCGGCGGGGGCGGATTCGGAGAGGAGGAATGTTTGGAGTTGGACGCCGGTTGCGTATAGTGCTACGGTTCAGGCAGAGGTTTACTTCAAGGGCTTGGTTGCGGAAGTGGAGAGGAGGAAGACGATTCGGAGGGAGGCAGCTCAGGATAGAGCGAGCGCGGTGGGCACTCCGGGGGGCGTAAGGCTTGTTGGGGATGGCCATGAGGATCCTTGAGGTTCTATGCTTGTACAGGTATGGGAATATTGGGATACGGGGGAAAGAACAATGATAGTGTTCATATAAAGGGAGTTGGATGGCTATGAGACATGATGGGTATTGGCGTTCTGGGACTGATTTTAAGTAGGTGCAATAAGTAGGTGCGATGTTATCATTTCAGAACGATACGGTTTTTGATATCATCACATGTTTCCTTCACATTTTGACTACATGGGGGGTTCGTGTGTTTCTACCTTGCTTCCTATTTACTCTCCAGCTTTCTCATATGGAGAAACTACACGTCGACAGTGTAATTTCTCCAGTAGCAGTGTGAACCTCAGATGTAGAAGGTGTATGTATTAGAAACAAGCGGTTTACAAACATCCCTTGGGACACTGGACACTTGATACAATGGCACTCACATCACATTTTCTTCCAATTTCCAAACAACACCCTTTCCTCCCCCTCACCAAGTCCTTCTATCATCTATTTGGCGTACTATCAAATTATCATCTAATCCATCAATTGCAAACCAGGAAGCGCCGAAACGGGTTCTCCCCGTAGCAGTAGCGTGCGGGATATCATCTACCTTGTGAGAGTGATGGAATGTCGGTGTTTTTGGTGATCTTAGTGGGTTCGTTAGTAATTGTAGTTAGTAGAATCAATTTCTTTCTGATTGAAAGATGATTGGATTTTTTTTTGATTTGTTTTGGTTGCTTTTTTTTGTGATTTTGTTTTACCTGTGTTTTTTGGGGGGGTGGGTTGGTTGGGATTGAGGAAAAGAGGGAAGGAAGGAAGGAAGGAAGGAAGGAAGGAAGGAAGGAGTTGAGGATTTGGAGTTTTTACTTTTACTTTTTACTTTTATTAAGGTAGTGGCTCTTATGGTTCGCGTAGCGGACCGCAGTGTAGCAAAAGGGGAATGAATGAAAGAAAGAAGCTGACTAGCTGACTGACTTAATACTACTTCCGGCTACTGTACCGTACTTCTAAAACGACAGTTCCTAGGTTGTTCCTTTATTTTTATTTCCCTTTTGAGGTATGGAATGTTATGGTACTGTAAGTTCTTACTGTATGGTACCTACTGTATGTATACATCCTACGTATCCTCATGCTCGAACCTCGACGGTTTCTGTTGGGAATTTGGATTCTTTTTTTTGTGATGAGTTCTTGTGATGGTAGGGCTGGGTTGTACTGTATGTACTAGAGTGGATTGGACTGAATTGGACTGTATGTTGATCCTTGATTTGATTTGATTTGTTTTGTTTTGATGGAGCTGTAGATAGGTAGGTGTAGGTGTGTATAATATCCTGGTTTTGGGATTAAGTGGGGAGTGAGGGAGAGAGAAGGTGTGGACTTGAAGCCGAGTTTGGGTATCAAGAGGTTTGGATCTTGGGTTCTGTTGGTTGTTTGTTTGTTTGTTTGGGATTGGGTCGGGAGCGTGGGGGGTTTTTGGCTCTGGATGTGTTGTTACTTCTTCAAAGTTTTTTACGGGGGGCTGGTAATGAGGAGTTTGATATTTACTTAGTCTATGCTGACGGCTTTTTTTGAGCTGGTTCTTGTTTTGGATATGTGATGGGCGAGAGTGGGGAGAGGTATTGTTGGATGGTAGATGAGAGAGTATTTATGCGAATCCGATAGAACTACCTAGTTGAGAAAGTTCCTATGGAAACGACGGATAATAGCGGGGATAAAATATTGTAAATATCTAGATAGGAGGGTAATTCTTTGTAAAGTTTAGTCTAAAATTTGTATGTTGAGAGACATATACACGGGTCCTTAGGCCCGGTTATGGAAAAGTATGAAGTTTTTTGTTTATAGCTATACACACACACATATATATAGAGAGAGAGAGAACATAAATGGTACCCAAACAGGCCCTAAACTTCCAATCTCTGTTTGAAAATTCCGAGAAGTAAAAACCCTTTCTTATAAGCGGGACCACTTTAACCAAGATCCTCTCAATCTCTTAAAAACCTGCAACGTAGTCTATTTAACCATAGAAGACAAGCTAGGTACAGCAATAAATTTTCTAGGTTCAAAGTTCTATTAGTAAGGTAGAGAAGAAGGGGCTGACATGGACACTTACACCGTTTGGAAAGTTCTTATCAGGTCTGCAGTTAAAATAGCCCGTTGGCGCACCAGCAGCAGCGATTAAATCGCAGTCGGTCCGGGGGGTTTGGAATGGACCTCCTGATGCGGATTGAATCGTGTTGCCCTATAAGTATATAAACTTGATTAGTACTTTTTGTCTTTTTTTGTTTTTCCTAAACAGGAGGAGTAGAATGATGTCTAGAAGTGGCAAAACGTTGACAGTTCTTTTTTAGTAGAAATGGTGGTACGTACACAGTAGACCGACTTAGTGCATGCCTCAGCGGCGCCTCCTGGGGGGAAGCTCCATCCGGCGTTGGTATAGATTGTTGCTGCCGATGCCGTCGTGGCTAAGTAGCCCATGGTTGTGAGAATGGCTGCGATTTGCATATTGAAATGTTCAGTCCGAATGTTGGTGACTAACGATGTGTTTCCAATTTGCGAAGAAAGAGAAAAAGCGAGGTTTAGGAGTTTGAGCTATCACTTTCTAAATAGGATCGAACCACTAGTTATATATGAATCAAGTAATTCTCCGAAGGCCTTCTTCGGTGTGTTGAAAAGAGTCTGTACATTTACTTCACGTCAGATAAAGGCTAATCTTAATTTTAGTCTTTTGTTACTGTAGGGGACATCATTGGATTGTGGAGTTACAGAAAAAGCTCATTACAAGGATCCCCGCTATAAGGATATCCTCGCTTATATCCTTACCATATCCGGCTCCGACTATATCCTTGTATCTAGTTTTTTTTTATTCTATTGGGAGCCACCGAAATGGAAAGACCAATTCAATGGTACCAATGTTTTTGATAGTAGATGATTGCCCTTTGGTCTGAAGAGGAAAGGGAATGGTGAGGGTTCTGCAGAGATGGTGTACTATGTGTTACTGTTAGAATATCTTTTCGTGCTGCGGTTTTTCTTCTCATCTAGCATTTGAATGTTAATTTCTAGGTTTTTCTCTGATGGCCATAAACTAATTGCGTTTAAGGCAAACTACGTGATCCTACGCACCTAGTAAGTAATAAAGTTAAATTTTGTTGATGGGTTGTGGAATGCCAAGAGTGCCAGGATATTGACTTGAATAAAGTTGTATTCAGATGACTGCAAAGCAAACTACTTTTGGTAGGAGTCACGGTTATATAGCCCTAGCTTAAGCTTCTCGTACTTGTTAGAAATACAGAACCAGCTTCCATTCGGTCCTATCCCCTGCTTCCACGCGGTGGACACTAGTCAGACCTACTAACAACAAAATTTAGGATCATTTTGGTATCATGTTTAGTTATTTATAGTATGAACATAGTTAAGTGCTTACGTTCATCCCAAGTGTAGCTGAAGCTTTATGGCTATCGTTCAAGTTTTATTTGAGACCGTAATAAATAGGTCGAAATTAAAGGATGGAGAAGGTCTCATAAATAAAGTGATATGCGTTCTTCTGTCCCAGACTTCCTATGCATAGCAGAATGGGAATATCCTTGTGGCATCCTCGGCGTTTTGGGTTGGTGGTTTGAAGTAGGAGGTCTTGAAGGCATTCGAGTCCTTACTCATGAAGAGTCATCTATGGAAACGAGCTCAGAGGATCCCGACATTTTGACAATACTAGAACGGATTCCTATGGCTCTTTCTACCCTTTACAGTTTGGATCGTCGTGAAAGAGGATGGGGAGATAAGTGGATACTTTGTATCGTCACGTAATTAGCATAATGGCAGAATAGTGTACGAGTTTTCCTTGCGAGAATGGATATAGTATAATAGTATAGTAAGCATTTGGATATTCCTATTGCGAGTCGCTCATACAACTCAACACATTCTGCATGAAGAAGCCCAGCGTCACGAGAAGAGCGGGTTTTTGGAGAGAAATATTCCTTAATCCTTAAGTTTGGTGACGATTTATAAAGGATTTGGTTTATCTTGACCTCATCAATATAGAGACACCTTGCTAATTTTTCATCAACACTTTAATGTTCGATTACTTTGATGAATCCCTCACTCCAATCTCACGTCCTGCCTCGTTCGTCACAATTTTGTATTGTCTACCGACTATTTCTGTTGAAATACCTAACAACAGGGAACAATCATTCATCTCGACGCCTCTCAAGATGTTAATCATGAGTGGTTTGGAAGGAAGTGAAATTTAAATACCTGGTATGTCCTCGTATGCTGGGCGTAATATGCGTTTCTCGAAACACGAGTCCAACGATTTATACATGCAGATGAAAAGATGTATTCTTCACAATATAAAGCGAAGATATATTGGCCTTCGACAGCAGCAACTCAAAAGATGTCAAAAGTATCGTTTGGCTTTTGCAAAAGCCGACCTATTCATGTTAAAGGAAATTCTTCAACGCTTCCATTGATTTGACAATCTTAACTGCAAGATTTCCGCAGCCTGGATGGTTATTTCGAACTGGCTTTCAGTTTGCGGAAGGTGCGCAGCCAAGTATTACATCTTGGTGCCCTTCATTGAAGACGTCTCTCCAAAGGTTGCTTCTTATCTCTGTCTATTATAATTACTTTTGGGCATCCAGTCTAGCAATTATCATCTAGCCACTGTGTCATTCACAAATTCTTCTGCCGCTCAGTCGTTGCGTTCCGAGTTATGAACATCGAATTTAGACACCGAATAGTTGGATATGACTTCTGATTCTGTTTGCAACCCTCCCAGCCAGAAGTCTTCCATCTGGGACTATCTCCCGCAGCCACCCGGAAGTGCCAAAATTTGACTTGTAGTTATTGCCTTATTTGTGAATATGCGGACATTCAATTTTTGCAGAACGACGCATTTGGTCTCAAGATTTTTTACATTACGCTGGTATTCTTTTCTCTGAATGTCCCATTGTCATCCAAACTTGGGCATACATGCTGCCATGTTCGGAACGATCATAAGACTGTTCCCGAGCTGGCGAGAAAAAAGAATGGTTTTGTGCAGTAGTTGCGATCAAGAGCAAATTACTTGATCTGAAGGAACATGAATTCATGAGAAAGTTCCTGAGGCCACCTGCGGAGACATAAGTATCGCCACGTGATGTAAACATGAATGAACCTGAGGACTGAATCAAAATCTCATTGATAAAAATGAATTGATTCAAGCTGATTCACTTCAGGCAAGACAAAGAGCCGACCGGTAGTTCTTGAGCAACAATAATGAAAGAAGATGAGCGATGACCTGATAAGCGACCCCGTCACCAAGATATTGGCAGAATCACGGATTCTTGAAGTGAAAAAAGACCATGATTGGACTCGTTCCTGGCGTCCAGACCGCGCTTCGACCGATTTCATGCACATCCGCGCGTCTGCAGAAAAACTGGCCAGAATGACCGATTATATTGGCAAGGAAGTACAGTGAATTGTGCGACCCAATAAGTGTGCAGTGTGTTGTTCATGAAGCTCCTTTTTTTTCCTCGCAGAGGAACGTCGGTAGCCAATCAAATCCAGAAAACACCACCCTGCAGGATATCGCCAACATCAAACTCGTAGCCGCCAACACAACCGTTTCGACTCACAACTCACTGTATGACTTTGATTGGCCTCGGGCACAGCCCAATATTCAGGGCAGAACGGCTCACAGGTACCGTATGTATGTAAGTGACTTGGTGGTGGAGCCACCGCATGTCTCGCCCCCTCGGCTTCATTTCCACTGCCGCCCGATACAGAACAATGGAAACAAACCAGGCACACAAAGGTGCAGCAACAGCCTATTTTCGGGCCTTGCTAGAGAGACCCAATAGAAGCCACTCATCTCTGACTCTTTGTCGGCTGATGGTACAAGATGTCTCCGTATCCTCGATAGGTGTAGCGGTTCTGCAAGTCTATCTCATCATTTCTTTCCTTTTGTGCTCGTTATCGTTCTTTCGTGCTTCAATTTCTTCTCCAGATTTTTCTCTCAGCAATTCTTTCATTTTCTGATTCATCGTTGGTTACATTTCTTTGAATTCGAAGTAGCGCTTGCGCATCTTTCTGCTTCTGCTATTCTTAGCACACCTTCGTTAGCCGTATTTTTTTTTGCAGATCAATACCCGCATATAATCTTTTATATCAGTTCAACCATACCTTCATCATGAGGTCATTTCAAATAATATCCGGGACATTTTTCTTCTCAGTCCTTGCAGCGGCTGGCCCGCTACGGCGTGATACAGCTGGAAATTTGTAAGTCCTGTATCTTTCGAGTCATAGAAGCTTAGCCAACAATCATATAGTCTGGCAAGAAGCGTTCCCTTCAGCAATTTCACTACTTCAGCAATATCAAGCAGTAATAGTGGAGAAGCAAGCGCTCTGGACGGTGGTGGGATTACTACAATAATTCCTGTTAATACTCCCAAACCTACGACGATGACCTCGATAGAACTGTCATCTACAACGTCAGCTTCACAAAAACAACCGTCTCCAGCGTCTTCAACGATATCGCCACTTCCAAGTCCGAATTCGTCGAGTGTATCGAGTACATCCGCCCAATCGACTGTATCAAGTAGTTCTTTGTCATCTCAAAGTCCTTCTTCGAGTTTTGCATCGACTACCAAGATATCATTGGGCTCATCGTCAGCTTCTTTCACGGGCTCATCGATACTTTCCACGTCGAGCAAAGAAAGCACATTGGTCGGATCATCGACCAAACTAACAAACTCGTCGTTGCCTACAGGGAGTGGTCTCTCTTCAAGTGCCAATGGAGTCACATCCACGGCAAGAGGGAATTTCACACAAGGGACATCTCAAATTAGTCTAGCCACGACAGTGACAGTTCCAACCTCGCTTCCAACTACGACCTCGGAGCAAGCATCGATTACGAAAACTCCCTTGAGCTCCAAATTGGAAAGCACTTCCCGAGATTCGTCTCCTTCCAGCACAGCCGATGGCTCTGTCAGCGAGCAGCCCAGCTCAAACTTCTCGATTCCAACCACAAAGGTCTCGCCAAGCAGCTCTACTGTACTTACCAAGGCACCAGAAAACCCCTCGCCAATCCCAGAATTTACGAACCCAAATACACTGGTCTCCGTTTCAAAAGAGACACTGAAATCCGATACTAGAACTCGTGTTTCTACATCTGTGATTTCGTCGGTCTCGGCCACGACCCAAGAGACGAGTCAAGCACCAAGTACCATAATTCTATCCTCAAAAGCACCCAGCGCATCAGGAAAGCCTTTGGAGTCATCATCCAGTTCAGCTCAAGTCGCCACAGAAAACCCAGCGCCGCAAGTTAGCACTACAATAATTCCAAGCTCGAGTTCCATATCGAGATTTACACTCACTAATACGGATGTTCTTCTACTACCAACAACGACACCAACATCTTCGGCGATTCAGCCATCAACAGTGCCCCAGATGTCGTCAATCCTTACGTTTTCTTTCATTGTTCCTAGTAACATACCGAAAGCAAGTGCGTCATCAGGGGTACAACCAGCTCCAACCCAGGTCCCAACATCATCGGCCCAGCCCTCTCAGATGACGACCTCACCACCTGTAGCCCTCCCCACGATCCTTCCCTTACCGGCCCCTACCTCGCTCACCCCGGACGACGTAAAAGAAAACCTCGCCGCTGCACAAGGCTTCAACCAAATTTTTGCGTCACTTACAGCCTCATCACCATGTACCCCTGGGGCAATCGCCTGCGTAAACTCCAACGTTGGAAACTGTGATGCTTCCAGAAAATTTGTTTTGAGTCCTTGTGACACGGGATCTTCCTGTTACGCTCTTCCCATGACTGATACACAGGGTGTTTACGTTGGATGTGCAAACAATGAATCTGCGAAAAAGATACTAGGCGACGCTGCGGGTCCAACTTCGACTGGAGGAAGCATTCTTCCTATCCCATCTGTTACGTCGATAGCGAGCACTTCTAAAAGTCAGGGAGGCGAAATCCCCTCCAGCCCATCGAGTGTCCAGCCCTCTTCTTCTGGAGCTTTTCAAACCACATTCGTAATCTCTCTTCCACAGCCGACAAGTGTTCCAACTCTCGCTGTCCCATCGCCAAGCGCCCCGTCGCAGCAACCTGCGCCAACATCAATCAATAATCCCCAGCCATCTCAAGTCGTCACTGTCACTGTCCCTGCTCTAGCCTCGTTCACATCCATTGCTCCCCCTCCTGCGCAACCAACCACTATCCTAGCGCCTAATAAGGAGACCGTCACGATTCGGGAGACGATTACGGTGACGCAGGCGAAAGAAACGGTTAAGGAGACCGTTACTGCCACTATCACCGTTACTGCGAAGGGAGGGAGTCCTGCAGGTCCGGAGCCGATTAGAATTACTATTGTTCCGGGGCTGAGGGGGATATAAATGGTAGTTTCAGGACGTAAATGTGTGTTTGGTTTGTTGTAAAAGCGAGGCGTTTTTGGTCGTTCTTTGGATTGGTTCCTGATTTCTTTCTTTTTTTTTTGTCTTTTTTTTATATTGGGAAATACCAAGTGCGTGGGGGATAGATTGATTATTGGGTGAAAGAACGTCACTTCGCGAGTGGTGTAGAGTGGACATATTGAGATGTAGTATAACAGGATGCAGAGTCTATTACAGTATTCATAAAAGGTATACATCTTCTTCTATATCAACTCTCCTGCTGTATCGAATGTCTTAAGACTTTAATTCTGTCGCGAAATCTGCGTTCTGGTGCCAAGGAGGGAAGGTCACGTGGAACTGTCTTAGACAATCCACAACACCACCATATATTATTAGCTAGCACAACCCACACTCTTTCAGAAGACCATACGAATATACAAGAATGCTATATACAGTGTCTAGGCTTAAGCAGCTAAACCAATAAATTCGATATGTTCGCTGTTGGAATAGTCACACGCCCACTTACAGCTTGGCACGCTAAAAGCTTTTTTGTTGAGATATGACTTTTGATTGAACTACCTAAAGTGGAAGTGCAGAAAATGCCAAATACAATGGAGAACTCTACCGCTGACCAAATGCTTCGAGACTCGGTGGAGTGTGCTTATGTAATAACTCCGTAATACGGTGGAATGCGATATCCACTTCAACTGTTTTCACTGTATATAAGCGAGTTCACTCTGCACTTCTTAGAAAAGACAGTTGCTGAACAGGTTAGGAGCCCTCGTGCGAGTTTCCGGGAGCAACTCCCTAGCCGTGCAGGCTTTGTATGTCCGTGATGGCCGTGTAGGCATCGCATCGCGCAAGTGTACTTCCCTTGGGTTTTACGACCAGGGAAGTAGGGGAGAATATGAATGGAGGAGAGGGAGGCGGTTGTGCCTTGCCCCTACCTCACCTTACCACAAGTTCTCTAAGGATAGAGGCATGTGTACGGTAGAGAGTGACATGGAAGTCCTCTACATGACGATACGAGACGGAAGTCCACCCTAGCTAGGTGACACAAGTCCAGGAGGGGAGGCATGGACATGGAAAGCCCTCGGGGAAGAAGGCAAAGGCAACAGAGGCAGACATAAGTCCTCACCGAGACGAAAGTCCTCCCAGGCACGGAGGCACGGACATGGAAATTCCTCGGGTTAGCAGGCAACAGAGGCGGTCGACATAAGTCCTCATCGAGACGAAAGTCTACCACGGAAAGGTAGCAGAAGTCCTCCCTGGTTCGCTGAGGCACGACAAGAAAGAAACGACAAGACAGAAGCCCTTTGTATAAGGCCAGTGGACGAGTGCCTGTAGAGGCACATAATACTACGCAAAGCGGAAATCTCGTAGGGTACGAGGCTAACGGTCAAGAGAAACGACAACGGAAGCCCTTGGAGTAAGGCCGGCAGACGAGAACGGAAAGAAGCCGAACTCGGGAAACGATAGCCCGGGAGATAATAGGCGAGGCACCGGGGGAGCAAGGTATCGGGGGAGATACAGGGTTTTAAAGGATCGGAAAGCGATTTTGTGTGTGTGTACTGCACTTCACTGCTACGCTTGATGCTTGTGTGTGAGTGTGTGCGCGCGCGCGTTGGTTCAAGAGCTTAGGAATAACTTTACGATCACCCGTTAGGTAATAGGAAAGGGGGGGGTGGTTGGAATAAATCCACACACCTACTTATAGCTTAGCACGCTAGAAGAGTTTTCACTGTACATATTTAAGCGAGGTTCGCTCTGCACTTCTTAGCAAAGAAAGCTGTTCCACTTCCACATCCACAACTACCGTTCTATCTTTGTATATGAGAAACATTAAGAAGTACACTTTTTTATTACAGCTTCACGAGAAACAAATAGCTACTTGTGTTATTGATTAAGTACGTATATACGCGGTGAAAAACGAATCTATAGAAGCAGACAGATTTGATTCCGTAGTGAATTTGTCTATATAAGAACGGCCAACATGCCATGTTTTGGAATCATTGGGTTAGAGAATAGAGTGGGGGCCACGAAGGTCATTGTTTTTCCACGCTAAATGGGTAAGCAGACTAAGACTCTTTTCGCTACGAGACGCTTCTTGAGAGCAAAATTCCTTCTTAGAGGGATGACCGTGGGCTTCCTGGTCGTTGGGAATGAATTGTGAATAATTAGAAGATTCGACAGTAAGTATGAAATCGACGGTAGATTAAGCTAATGTATATACTTCTCCGTCAATGGGGCCGCTGACTGGAAAGATCCCAAACCCATTTCGAATTTGGGAGCTCACACACCCATCCGGTATGCCCCCTTTCGTAGCCATATCGATGCCATCATATCTCGATAGTAGTCCAATCTTGAGATTGACCCATTTTTGCTGGAATTCCAGGTATCCGAATCGCTGGAAGAGGGATGGTAATATATAATAATTGGAGTTAGTTGGTACAGTACCTTGTAGGAGATCGATGGTATATTAGTAAGTCAGGGGATGCAGCTATTCGTAATCGATTTGGGATAGGAATGTCAACTCTGATGCTCTATAAATTTCGTGTACGATTACTTGGGTCGATTGAACTTAAGAAACCGGAAGAATTCTTGTTGGCATCGTCCAGGCTTTTTGACAAGGAGGATCGCGAGTAAGAGGATGCATATAGTGTGAGACTGCTGTCATCTCTATATACGCTCCCCTTCTTATTATAACTCACATAATCACACACAACCAAAAGGCTAGGAGAAACATAACAATATCTACAAAAACAATATACAACTACAACAACAAATCCCAATTCGAAGAAATTGGCGGGGTCATGGAGGCCATAACTTTTCTTCACTACCGGGGTAAGCAGGATAACAGGTGTGGACTGGGATGGGGGATTGGAGATGTTCAATATCGAAAAATTGGACGATTCATCTCTGACCTTTTAGGAGAATGACTTTTTATCAGGACAATTAGCTGGCCTCGTGTCATACTGAATACACAGCTTGTACCCACTGGTATTCTTGTACGACCCAATGAACTAATTGTAAAGTAATACAAGCAGAGCTCACCTTTGAATAACTGATGAGAAGATGTAACAGAAGCCAGCCTTAAATTCACCAGCAATAGCTTGCTTAAGGTCGTGATTGTTTTAAATAAGCTGGTAACACTAAGTTAAATGAACAGTTACTCTGGGAACTTGTAAATAATAAATGTTCTATAAAGTGAATACGTCGAGTTTCTTACAATTTAAAAATTAGTTACAGATAAGCGGGAGATTTGACAGTAAGTATAGAATCGACGATAAATGAGGCGAGGGGAACATTACTAGGCTCGCTATTGAGCGTTGCTGACTGATAATCTGGGTAATCTCTACTTCACCCCCATGCTTTCTTCCTCCGTCCCTCATGCTTCATAGGTGCAAAACTAGTTTTCTGGGTCTTTCGTTCTCGATCTCTTCGGTTGAGGAATGATATCTTGTTATATCAAGTCTTTTCTCCTTCCTTTCCCTCCCTTATCCTCGCCATGTGTGGCTTTAATGTCTTACATGTACGACGTTTAGAGCACTATGCTAAGAAGAAGAGGAAACCACCACCGCACCTACCCAAGTCGGTACTCTTGAGAGAGAACATCTTACTAGTCCCTCAACAGATGCCTAACACTCTCTGCCTCTCGTAGCCATTCCTCCCGCTCCCTCCCTTTTACAATTACTAACAATCACAATTCCTTCTTCACAACGTACCGGTATCTAACCACAGGCCTGGGAGGCACAAGTTATATTCAAAGGTTACTAATCCTATTCTCGTATCCTCCTAAACATTTCCCCTATACTCTTCGGTCCATAAAGCCTAGAAGATTATCCGTTTTGGGACTCCTCCAAATACCAAATTATAACAGGAATGAAGGGAGAAATTAGTTGAATAAAAACACGTAGGTAGTAAGTGGAAAGGGTATGTTATACTAGCCTTATAAGGAGAGCTTTTCTATGCTCACTAAAGAGCCATGACGAGAAGAACCACATGATTCAAAGAGCGCTTTGTAGGATTGGGATAATCATATCTACTATTGGTATACTAGCGGGGAGAGAGGGATCATCAAATGGTTATGGAAATTTAAGCGAGAAAGACTTGAACTCTTTTCTATCTGTATTTCTTAATCTTACCTAAATCGCATCTCCCCCATTTCCTTACAACCCAATCAAATCAAATAAAATAGCCCGTAAAAGCGCAGAAGAATTCAAAGAGTAAGTTTAAAACGAAAGTTTACCGAAAGAGAAGTTCTTGGGCTTGATTATCTCCCACATCAAGTTATACCGCCGACATCAAAGCGTGTCAGTCACAGTAGTCATCTACCATCTATAGGTATATAACATCCGTGTTACTTTATTGGAAGCGGTATGAGAATTGAGAAAATTCAGCCTAGTACCTTATCGATTAGTCTGATGGGGGCTGAACGAGTTGAAGAAGATTAGACATCTAACACTGTGGTTTACTGAAGTCTCTTCAAAAAACGGTGAAAATAGGAAATGAGAAGACAAATGAGCGACAAAACCAATGATTCTTAGTTGAAGTACCTGCTTAGAGATACTGCGTAGTCGCGAGCTATTCTTTTTTAAATTCTACTTGAGTTCTGCTCTAGCTTCGACATCTATTGTTGTAGACTAAAGAAAAGCCCTCATATAACAACATTACCCCACCAACCACACCTCACTCACTCACCCACCTAGTCGTAAAATCAACCTCCTCCCTCCTAGTCCTCAAATCATTCCCCCTAAACCCCTCATCCTCCCACCCAACCGCCACCCCACAAATAACCTCCATCTCCTCACCAATCCCCAATTCCCGTCTCACAATCTCAGGATACCCAGCAATACTACCCTCCACACAACTCTGCACCCCCCTCTCCGCCAGCGCCAACAAAAAACTCTGCAAAAACATCCCCACACTCAGACTATCCGCCGTCCCTAGACTCCTATCCATACAAACCACGATGCCGATAGGCGCATCGAAGAACTCGTAATTCTTCAACACCGCTCTCTTCCGTCCCTCGAGGTCATCGTGGGCGAGACTGTAGCCGGGGGCCCCGTAGACTAGCGCACCGGGGTTGCTGCGGTAGTGTGCGAATTTCTTGGGTAGAGGGGGGATTTTGGGGGTTTCTTTGTAGGCGGCAGATACTAGGGCGGTGGTTAAACGGCTTAGGGCCTTGCCGTGGACGATGGTTAGACGCCAGGGCTGGATGTTGGAGTTGGAGGGGCTGTGTTGGGCGAGTTGGAGGGAGGTGCGGATGAGGTTTAGTGGTGGGATGGGGGATTTGAGAAATTTCCGTGTGGAGTGACGGGCGAGGATCCAGTGGGAGAGGGGTTAGTTTTGGTCTTTGGCTGGGGAGGTGGGGGAAGAGAGGGAAAGAGTGGCGGTGATGGAGATAGGTGTTGTGTTTGTTGAGGTGGTTTGTTGTCCTGTCGTCGTGGTGGTAGTATTCATCGCCGAAGGTATGTAAAGATGTTGTCGCTTATTGATGTTTTGGTAGTATGATTTTGATAGGTATATTTGTACTTGAACCTTTGCTCTCCATTCTATCCTTCCATTCTTCCATACTTATATTCACATTCCCCATCATGTGTCCACAAAAGTTTCTTCATCATGTGTACCACAACTATCTAGAACCAAGAAAAAACTCAATTCACATCATCTACAATCGCCTCTCCCCTTTCCGCCTCTCGCTAATTCAAATCCCGACAATACACAACATCTCGAGGCGTACAAACATCCGACCTCCCGTTCCGAGCATCTCCGCCCTATTTCGAGTAATACTCCTACACCATTTGGATTAAAAACAGTCCTGACCGATTGAAATCCTTGTAAACAGGCTCTCGGTCTCTGAAATGCCGTTTTTGAACGCCGCGAAGGTAATCTTATATAATACTTACAGATCATTACCCAGCATATCACAGTGGCTCGAAACCAAGAAATCCTCCTGGCACAAGTGGCAGAAAGGAGACCAAAAATGTCCCATCCAGCGGCGGTACAAGTTTGACATCATCTTTCCTTCTATCTAGCTGCGAAAATTGACTCGCAAGCAAGGCACCAAGAGAGAGAATCCCTCACGTGTTTCAACGATTTCGTAAAGCCGCGGGCTGATTATTCTACCCCATATGAGGAAGGTGCGGAGACACAACTGGCGCTGTGTAACGGTAGTAAAGGACTCAGCGGGTATTCAGGGGAAGATTGGATAGGCGAGCGGGATAAGAGGATATACTATTTTTGAATATGATGTCATCTTTCTCTTCTTCAAAGTTCATTGTGGGCTCCTTATTTGGGATGTATGCTCGAGTGAACATGCTTCGTCTTGGGCTGAATAAACACCACTTACATCTGCTGTTAATGCTTAAAGCGTGGCGATACAAAATTCGATAGCCAAGCGTTGCGCGATGATACATAGGAAGCTTAGACTCAATACGCAGACGGGTAATAGTGTGTAACTCGCTTTATTCTCAGGAAGACAGCAAAGACGTCAGCCTGTTCAACGGCTGTCGAATAAGTAAAGTAGGCTAGTTTGTTCCACTGAGAAAGACACTGGGATACTAAGGTCATGGGGGAAAAGAGAAATGTTATGGGTGTATATATCACAGCGCTTCGTCAAGGAAAGCCAACTTGCTAGCGCAAGTCGTCAATTCTTTACATACTCTCGAATCTCCCTACTCTCGAATCTCCCAACTCTCTACGACCTATATCTAAAGGCCATAGACTTAGTTCCATAGCGTTTTCCTTATCAGAGGTATATTTTTGCCTTCGACATTGTCAGATTCAATGTGTACAATGTATAGTATCATGAGGGTTTGAGGTATAGATGGCAGAGCCAGAAGAGTTCCTATCTTTCCAATTCACGTTACTCTCGAGGGGTGTTATATTGACGACAGCAGACCATTCAAATGAATCTTTGACTTTCCTAAAGAAAAAAACAATGTCAGTATGTCCTCTTCGTTGACGAGCAATTCCGTTCTTAAAAGCACACGCCCAGCACCTTATACTAGGACCAGAATCAATAACAAAATCCGCCATGAACAACTTCCCATAGACAAACCCCCTCCCTTCTATCTCCAAATACCCACACTCCACCACAGCAGCAAACCTCTTCTCCTCAGAATCAGGAAAAAACCCCCCATAATTCCTATTAACACAAGTTCAGTGTCCTCAAGTCCTCCTGCCAGACCTCCACGTACCTCAGTCTTCGTACCTGCAAAACATACACACATCTATTTCCACCGCACCATGAACCCTGCAAAACCTTTGGTCGCGGCCTCAGTCCAAAATCCAAACACAGCAAAACATACTTCATCCCATCCAGACTACGCAGTAAGTACAAGTATCATCCTAGGAGTGGGTGTCAAACCACTCAATTTTCTATTCTTGGCAGCACTTTACATGAAGGCGGTGCGACTTCGCCTCTCTCTCGCAAAAGGAAATGCTAATTTCGTTAAAAAGGTAGTCAAGTACAGTAACGTCCTCCAATCCATTTCTGCCGTTCCTACAGGCACAATCGCATATCCAAACCCCCATTCCTCACCAAAAAGAACCCTTTGGTAGAAATCAAAAACCGTCATCAACAATGAAAACCCTCACCACCCTCCTAACCCTCACACTCGCCAGCCTCAACACCGCTCAAACAAAGGACTGCGGGCGCGGCCTCTGCATGAACGATTGTCCAGGGAGTAAATTTGTATGTTTACCCCCTTTTCCCACTACCATCGTCTTTACACCTCCTCGTATTTCAAAACCGTGGTTACTAATACGTTCTTTTTACTCCATCTAGTTTATTAACGATGTGGTGTGTATTGGGGAGTTGGTATCTTGTAACTGTACTACGAATCCGCTCATTAGATACTAGAGGGGAGGTGTGGATTTGTACGAGTAGATGGGTGGGATAGGGATGTGTATGACGTTATGGTGTGAGGGGTTGGAGATAGGAGGTAGACGTACTATATAGTACTAAATCAGTGATGACTGTTATCGGGATTCTGGAAAGAAACAATCGTTATTACGAAATGCTATGTTGGCCTGGCTACTTATGTCGAGGCGTGGACCACGTTAGCGGGAATGGAGGGGAGCTGGCTAGTAATATATAGCTAACCGATTTACTATTTCTAACAATTAATACTCCATACGAATAAACTACTTAAAAGAATTAAAAAAAGACTTTATTTAGCTTACTTGCCTACTTTCTCTCTTTCTCTATATATATACTTCTAGCAAACCTCTAAAAAAAGACCCTTCTCCCTACCTTCCCTTTGATCTCCTATCTTCTATCCTCCTAACATCCCCCAAGAATCCACCAAAAAACACCCCTATAAAAGAGCCTTACCCCACATATCCCCCCATCCTTCCGTTTCCCACTCTACACTCTCCACTCCTACCCCCCAAAAAGCGCACCTCATCCCCACCCACTACCCCCAAACCCCTCGTCCAAGCCTTGCTAAAGGGACATCTCTAGTAGCTTCTAGCTTAACCCTATCAATCGATACTCAGACCAGATACCTTCATCCCCACATTCGTAATAAAAAGCCATCTCGCAAACCAAACCGACTCATCATTAATATCCTCCTCTCTTCCAACCCGGAAATATCTTATCTTATACTTCGTAGTAAAGTTCTAATCGCGATGAATTATTACAGCCAGTAGAGCCCAGCGAACCAAGGTGAACCCAGCCAGGCGGGTATTTCGCGAGCGACAGACGCTACATCTTGACGTAAGTAGCAGATAATTATCAGAGAAGGGTAGGGCTCTTTGGCGTCCTGGTATAGGTATCTTTATTTCTGTGCGAGATGGTATATATAATGATTTCTTGCTGATTTGTACGCTTTCTTCGAGTCCTTTGGGGAATCAGGGATTTTCGCAAGTATCTCCAGGCTTCGTTCACCCACCCTTCCTCCCTTGTTAAGGAAGGAAGGATAAGAAGATTAACTAGATACGGAGAAAAGCGATTAGGGATACGAATCCTAAATGGAATTCCTGGAGATGGGTGGGTGGGTAAATCTTCTTAGGCAGGTGAAGAAGAAAATGAAGATGAAGATGAGGGAAAGAGTAGATACGAGTAGCGTATTGATAAAACTAGTTAGATACTTAACCCTACTCGAGTACTACTCGAGTTAAGTTGAATGAGTATGATTAGGTAGGTGATTCCGTTAAGTTAAGTTAATTGGTACATTTAATTATTCGAGTAGTACTCGAGTAGTAATATATAACGTGACTATAAAGTAAAGGGTCTAGATAGCCCGGCCCCCCTCACCCCCTTTGTTATTTTCTAATATACCTTAATATAAATCGGATAATCTACTAAGCTTAGGGGGTGATATTATAGAGTTATATCCTACCTATAAGAAGTCGTTTATAGGAAAGGGGGCGACGCAAGCTATCTAGACCCTTTATACAAAACTTAAATAGTATATACCTAATATAGGGGCACCCGGCCGTGCCGGCCAAGTCCGTATATATGGACCGACCGGCCGGTGTCCGGCTAGCGAGATAGGGGCGCTTCGGGGTATCGGGCCGACACTACTTGAGTAACTTATAATTTAATCGAGTACTTGGTGAGTTAAGTTGATTAGCGATTCTCACTACTCGAGTTGAGTTGAATAGGTGCCACTACTCAACTCAGCTACTCGAATTCAATACGCTGTATGCGAGAAAGATATTGTAGAGTAGATTTAGACTTGTAGGATTGATGAGTTGGATGAACATGGGTGGAGGAGAACTTCCTAATTTTATAGTAAAACGAGATATAGAGGAATTAAGGAAAGAGGAGAATTGTCGAGAAAGGTAGTCAGGTGATGATAGAGATTCGAAAGGAGACTCGGTGTATACTTGTACTTGCACGACTCCGTTCTCTTAAAGACTCAAAGTGCCAGTGAATGATAAGGTAAGATCTTACTGAGACTCATCCCCACCCTGCGTTCAAGAGGGGAAGGTAATAGAAGACGAAAGACTCGAATGTTCTTGATGATAAGATAGAGGTGAGAGTTGAAGACAGTAGCATGTCAAGAACGGCTGAGCGGGAGAATATGAGGGATAGAACGAAAGAGCCTCGTTGAAAAGAATCACCGAGTCGTCGATCATCTGAGGAAGATCAGAAGAAAGGACCACTCGACATCTTGCTTCCAGAGATGGACGTGTCTAATCGGTCTGCTGAGATGCAACTGTTTGCTATGCATTAAAGCTCAGGATAGTCGAAAGACGCATCACTCATCCGGTTGGTCCACGTACAAATTGTAAGCCAACAACAAAAACGATGCTGGGCCAGTGACAAACAACAAACAAAAAAGAAATACAGCCAGTGCTGTAGATAAATACCAATCAAAACCACCCCTCCTCCACAAGCAAACTCCTCGCTACCGACCCCTTGGACGAACTAATGAAAAAGGAAAAAAGACTTCCCGCCACAATCAACAAATCATCCAAACCTCCAAACTAGCAAGGAACTCCCCAAAGTATAAAGATGCTTTGGGCTGAACGCGAAAGAACAAATGAAACTTCAGATCTCTCCCTCATGTCAGGAAACTTTGACGCAATAGCCAGGGCATCCTCGCTTCCACCACATCCCAAGATCTGGGGGGTGGCGAGTGCCGTCTACTGCTGACTTGCAGGTGACTTTCCCGGTCCGGGAAACCTCGTACCCAAGGTCTCGTTCTCGTACAAGAACATCGGAAAAACCGGTGATTGGCCAAAAGGGAGAGACATTGAAGAGTCGGGGCCATGAACATCGAAGGTCATTGATGATTCGATCGCCCTAAAGAAGGGCCTCGACTTTTTCTGCAAATGCTTGTTGTGTTTGGTTCCCGGATTTTGCGATACTGAAGAGAGGCAAGTTCCTGGTCATTGAAAGACAATAGCTTCGGATCCCGGACTCTGGTGCACACGGTCCGTCGGTGATTAGCGTGATTAGAGTAGTGGCGCGCGAGATTCAAGATGGGATCGAATTGCTGACAGATGTTGTTCAGCTTCTCCAGTTATGCAGACTTTGTGCACGGTAGTGAAAGTACTGTACTGGTAAGTCAACGGATCTCTCGGATCGCATAAGTGCCGCTCAGCGATGAAAAGTGTGGCTGGTGATGGCAGAAAAAAAACTCACGCGAGGGTTGTTTGCGGCGGAGTGGGGAAATGAGCTGTTGGTTGAGATTAAAAATGGGAATCCTTTTTAGGGGGGTAGTCGCAAAAGTTTGCACGATGACGAATGAACGGAGACAACGAGAACCAGCGTGCGCGTGATTTGGTTGATGATGGGGTAATCTCGTAGATGTAGTGGTGTTGTAGAAGTAAATTTATGTACCGTTGGTGATAAGGATAAGTACCAAGGTGATGAGTTTGAAGTTCCATAATAGTCGACAAGCTCTTGTCGACTTGGGAGGGATCGACTTCAAGGATCTAATGAAGAGGAGCTGTCAGGTGAGAAGCTCTGAGTCCTTTCGACTTCTGCCAACACGTAATTAGGGCTGGGCTAAGGTCGGTGTTTGTATGGACGTAATGTGCTGTGCTTATACGAGTAGAGGTAGAAGTAGACTTGACAGCAAACGACGTCGGCCATGGCACTATGTAGTTTCAAAATAAAAGCGTCTAGCCAACCTTATTCATCGTCACTTGACAAGAATCCGGCGGCAAGGAGATAAGGAAAACGTTGACATCAGAGGCGCGACTGCGACTTGCAACTTGCCATGCGGTTAGAGAAATTTCGAATCGCGTTCGTACTGTAACAAATTAATTGCCTTTGGTGCGACAGGAGATTTCGGTGAGATGAATGGGACTGTTGGGGTCATTTGACGGATCGCTTATGAAGAATGCCCCTCGCACTCCTCGTAGGCTTCTCTGTTACTGTCCCTCATCTTGTACTCGTAGAGTGGTGATATACGAGTATCTGTCAGATTCAAGTGGGGGAGAAAAAGAAAGCGCAGCCGCAGGATTTGGCAGTCGTCACCATATTGAGGCGGAACTCAGAACTGGAACCTGCTGAAACGAATACGCGATACGCGGCAGCCACCTGGGCAGTTTTTTTGGTTTCAACAAAGGAGGCCGATTCTGGGTACAGGAACCGAATTTCGGGTTGATTTAACTGATCTGAGCCTCTGAAGTGGATCGTGCTCTCCTGAATCCCGAGTTCTTTGCCCATTCATCGAACTCTGGCACATCTTGTTCAGGCAGAACATGGCGGGAGTATCTGGGACTGCATTATTGAAACTGAGATACGAAAATAGCTTCACCAGGTAGATGGGTTCATCATGGGGTGGGTGATGGTAGAAACCCGTAGGTATCTCTGTACCAGCATGGCCTGGGTTGGATATGCAGTACGGCTACTAGTATGGTACTTTTCCTCGTGCTCGTCCACACGGATATACGGAGCGCTGAAAAAGGAAAACATGAGTCTACGTGACGCACGACGACGTCAACTGATTCGGAATAGCCATCAGAGCACTCGTATTACGAAGTGCTTCATAGTATTGTATTGTAGCATTCTCTGATGTTACCTACAGATACATCTGCGGTTCGGGAATTTATGCCAACATTTAACAATAACTGAAGTGTTAGTGTTGGTTGGTGCTTCATCCGAAGTCAATTGCACCATACCAGAGGGTTTAAGGGACGGAGTCGTTCATTCGATGGCTGATGGTTGCACTAATTTCTCAGTGGTCGGCACAGCGTTTCGATGATGTTGGAAAAAACCATACTCAAGCAGGTAGGGTACTAGCATGAGTCGCAGTAGTAATACTGTATGTATCTCAGAGTTTCCAGGTAAAGCTACCAGTACTCCGAACTGCTGCCGCGCTGCGTCGTATAATACGCGTATCAACATCGATATCGTTGGTCGGTTGGACTTGACTTGGGCAGCCTCACTACTGCTTACTTCTACATTATTGACAGGCAGATGCAGACAAAGAATTGTCAACGTCGGAAGTCGGATCGCCGGAGGGTGTGACAGCCTATCGATGCAGGTTGGTCAACCCTAAGCTGATGTGTGGCTTTGGATTGGCTTTGGGTAGAATTCTCCGCCGTGACGTTCACTGCGGTGTACGTTGTAATTGTGCAGCAAAAGACAGCACGCGGACCGCGGTGAGCAATAGACTTTACCTTGTAATGCTTAATTCTGAAGTCGATGCTCTCGAGACTCGCGGCAATGATACCAGTACTTGTACAAGACAAGTACCATTTTATCAGTATATCTGCGACGGGGTTTTCTGCTGGCGGCTCGCAGTAGCAATAGCAGCATTGCTACCGTGTAACAGCAATTCCGCGATGCTGTGGTCAGCGTTGAAAATAGAGCGGGTTGGGGATGAGATTGGCCCTCTTCACGCCGGCAATGTTAAATGATGGTGTGTGCCTCATCGCTTTCCTTGTCAAGCTGACTACCTACTCGTACTACCAGCACCCGCTATGCGACAAACCCCCGGCCTACCAGCGTGTGGCCTGAGTGGCCTAGTGGCCTGAGGAGCTTGAGTAACCTTGGAATCATGGCAGTCGCAGCGCAGCCTTGTACTCCCTCCTGCCCTCCCCTGCGCCCGTCGCTCCCGCCTCGATGCGCTTGCTTCCATAAGCAGCCGGGTGGGTCCAGGCCGGAGTGGATCCAGTGGTGTGGCTTGCGCCTGGTGGACCACTTAAAGGTCGCCCAAGCACCCTTGGCGCCAAGCCCCATCAATCTCCTTTAATGATTGGGAAGGTGAAGGTTCAGCACAAGAAGAGCAGACCGGCCGCGCTTTCCGTCAGTGACTCCGTCTCCGTGCGATTCTGCTCTTGCCTCATTTGAGCTTCTTCCTCTGCATTTCTCCAATCCATACTCTCACCTCCCACTCCCACTCCGCACATCCTCAATCTCTCCAGTGCTCCCGATTGTCGAAACATATCAAACATCTCCACCCTCATGTACAGCTCATAGCATCCGCATCCCGCATCGCATCGCATCGACTTTCCTGCCACCTCGTTACTCCCAGCATCCATTCACATCCGCTCACGAGCAATCTCCATATCCCGTCAACATCGTTCGTTTGCTGTGGTTGATACGGAGGAATTTTCGTCCGTAAAGGACCAGACACCACAATCATCATGCCCGACACGAATAGTTACTACTCCTCTCCCGTGAGCTCGCCGACGTTCATGAAGACGCAGCTGCCCTTTTCCTGGTCGATACCAAACCCACTACCGCGCAGGTTACGACGACGCATACGCTCCCAATTCCGCGCAGCGACATCTCCGGCTTCGAATATTGCCGGACTCGAAACCTCCTTCAATCCAGCAGACACGATAAAAGCGCTCAAGGCACACAGGTGGTCGGTGTACGATGGCCAATATTTACTGCTCATTATTCTGGCCATATTCTCTTTGTCCATAAGTCAGGCACCCGGGCCAATAATGAAGACCGCCGCAGCATCTGCCCTCATGCTCGCTTTACTCATGCCAATCACTCGTCAATTTTTCCTGCCGGCGCTCCCAATTCTATCTTGGGTGTTTCTTTTTTTCAATGCTCGGTACGTACTTTTGCGTCACATCTTTTGACTTTTTACGGCACCGATCGGCAACTGTTAGTAATCTTCAAGTCTAACCATCCGTCCCTTAGATTTATTCCTGCAGAGTACCGTCCACACATCTGGGTCAAGGTTCTACCTGCCCTCGAAAATATTTTATACGGGGCCAATTTGAGCAACATCCTCTCTGCACACCAAAATGCCGTACTAGATGTGCTGGCTTGGTTACCATACGGAATTTTACATTTTGGTGGACCATTCATTTGGGCTATTCTCATGTTCCTTTTCGCTCCCCCAGGAACAATCAATGTCTATGGTCGGACATTTGGGTATTTGAACATCGTTGGGGTTATAATTCAATTGATCTTCCCATGCTCTGCTCCATGGTACGAGAACATGTACGGACTTGCACCCGCCAATTATTCCATGGAGGGATCCCCAGCTGGTCTCGCTCGCATCGACAAATTGTTTGGCATTGACATGTACACTACGAATTTCACTGCGTCACCGTTGGTATTTGGCGCCTTTCCATCGCTCCACTCTGGTAACGCCGTCTTGGAAGCCTTATTCATGAGCCACTGCTTCCCGAAACTACGCCCGTTGGTCATTGGTTACGCAATGTGGATGTGGTGGGCAACCATGTACCTGTCTCACCACTATGCGGTCGATTTGGTAGCCGGTGGATTCCTTGCTGCAATTGCTTTTTACATCGCCAAAACAAACTTCTTGCCAAGAATCCAAGACGACAAGTTCTTCCGATGGGACTACGATTATGTTGAGCTCGGGGACGCACCAACTGTTGATGGATACGAATATGGCCTGACAGTTCTCGACCGTGATTTTCACAACGATAGTAGCGACGAATGGACTGTTGGGTCTTCTTCTTCCGTTTCTTCCGGATCAAGAAGTCCAGTAGACGAGACCGGATCATCATGGGAGGGCGAAACATTAGCGTCTCAAGTCTCGGACAGCGAACTCAGCGAAGTTGTTGTCCGATGATGATCCCTGAACCCAGGCCAAACAACATTCTCAACAAGGCCACCTGTTGAGACGATACCCCTCTTGACGATTTACGGCATTTTCATGTTACGGCGTTTAGCATATGAGCGGATATGGTTTAATTCCAACTCATCACTTTTTTATTCCTCGACTTCTGGCACAGGACAGGTTTCTCAAAAACCCACTTCACACTTTTCCCACCGACTTGTACATAATATCGCCCTCTTCTTCCATAATGACATATGGGATCCGGGGGGCGGGAGCAACGGCGGCGCCTTTTACGCCGGAAAAACCTACGATTTTAATCATGATTGCCTTGGAATGACATCGACCGACCTGGAGATTCGACGATCGATTTGAAACCTCGGCCAATACTTCATTTCAGCACTTACTTTTTTTTCTCTTGCAAAACTTCACTCCCTCGCGGGAGAGATAGAGGCGCCGTTTTTTCTTCTTCTTTTTCTTTCAGAAATAAATACTGCTGCACTATCGCTAGAGTTACCGCCATTGCCACAAGTGGATGGATTGTGCTGGGCTCAATTGTATGAATATAGAACCTTTTCGACACTCGCTTCGCTGAACATAGATTTTTGGCAACAGGAACACCATAGGGAAGGGGAGATGGGGGGTGGTTCCTTTTTTGGGTATTCAAGAGATGGGGATGAGAACCACCAGAAGTCATTTGGTGGGATGGGATGAATTTGTAGATGAGATGAAAGATAATAGGGAATGAGGGAAACTTTTTTTTGCTTTTTTTTTCTTCTTTTTTTTTCCACTGGACTGTCGTTCTCCTACTATCTTTGGTGGAGGAAACTCGAGCGGTGGGAAGGATGTAATTAGGGAGGGGTAATTCTGGGAGGGGAAGGGGGGACGGCATCTAAAAGGATGGGTGGGGGAACGGAGGGAGGCGGATCGATAGATAGATACTGTAGGTGGTTCTTTTTTGAAGAGCCGAGATTAATTGATGATGACAGTTCAGGAGATGATTGAAGTTTTTTGGGGGGTTTTTTTGGCTTGAGTGTTATGTACCTACCTATATGAAGGTGAAGAAGTCCTGGATTCTGAAGGGATATAAAGTTGTACTATGGAAAGTAGAGGTTACTACTGTCTTACGCTTTGTTTTCGAGTTGCGGACTCTTTTTCTCGCTCTGCTACTGATGGATGGGGATTTTGTTGTTTTTTCTATGCTTGAGCTGTTTTACTTCTCTCTCTCCTTTCTTGCTCTTTTCTAACTCTTCTCTCTCTTCTGACTCTTTCCAGCTCTTCTCGAGCGCTATAGATTCTCTCCTATGTCCCAGAGAAAGCGCCAATCAGAATTAGTATTAAAATTGGACAGATAGGCAGAATACTCTACTCGTACGAGTATGTTTTATTTTAGAAACGGGGATCTCCCTCCCTGTACGTGGTGTTCCTACGAGATAGATGAACGGGATGGGGTGGGGTGGGATGGTAGAAGGGAGGGGGGGAGGTTTTGATGAATGGTAAATTGGATTGGATTGTATTATATGGTGGAATGGTAAAGTTGGGGTTGTTATTCTTTGCATTGAGTAAGAAGGAAGGAGATGGATATGTAGAAGGAGATGTAGAAGGAGGATAATTGAGGGTAAGTGGGATTCATTATACAATATATCTTCCGGAGTACCTTTATATAAATAGCTAGAATTAAATGGCGAGAGTGTTTTTATAATATAGGTAGGTAGTATGGATTCAAAATGCCTCGTACTCGCATAGGTTAACAGAAATCAAAGAAATTTAATAGAATAGTAATTAGACGGACTAGATTAGACTAGACTAGACTAGATAGTATTTAAGGGACTGAGCGTATTTACATGTGTGGACACTAGATAAGAAACCATACTTATACTTTTTGGTTTTACTCGATATATAAGTACTAAGTACTAGGCGTATAGATCCGACTAGTCTACTATATCTCCTTGTATAAGATATAAAATCACCCGCCGATTTTAGGTTAAGATACCTGTAATATTACTATATTTGCACAGCTTTTTGCTATATATCCTATCTTTTAGACGTTAGAATAATATAGTGTTATATAAACTCTAACCTAGATCTAGACGTGGTTTAAAGTATTAGAAAAGACTTGTTGTATCTACTGGCGCTAGATATAGGTATAGTAGTATACAAGTACTTTACTATATTAGTTTAGCGAGGGGGGTACGTTAGTTACGCACGGGTTTTTTGTTGTATATCGTAGGTAATTTTTGACGCTCCGAAGGAATGCCCGAGATAACGTGGTATTATATACTCGAAGCTAGGGGAAAGGGGGGGAGGAAATATGTACTAGTGCTAGTATATACTCATCGAGTCCTCTGAAATGCGTGGGTTTATTGCACAGGGAAATTATAAGATGTACTAGAATATTTATATGGTTAAAAATCATTGTATTACTGTACCTACTTGCTTATACGTGAAAAGAAGGACTTATATTTATAATCTATAGGTAGGTAAGTCTCTTCTCTACGTACTATAAGAACATGGCCGGCGCTTCTTATAGTACAAGTACTATATTTACCATTAATCAAGATCCAAGCGAGGATCAGAGCCCCAAGTTCCAACTATCCCATATCACCTTTCTTCAATACTCACGTATCGCAAACACCCCAATAGATCTTCTTTCTCGCCTCGACACCACACCATCTAAAAAGTCCTACCACAAAACTCCACATCCTTTACTCCCTCCATTCCCTAAAAAGCATTCACTACATGTACCCCCTTTGTAGTCATATCCATAAGTAACACCCCTCACACCAAGTCGTCCGGTACATGTCTGAGTAGCTTAATAGAAATATTGAGTGAGAGCTTTACTTGAAGATTGACTAGTCAAATTGCAAAAAACTCAGTATGTCTGGTTTATTTTCCTAGGCTGCCTTCTTTAAGGGTGAGGATTTTTTTGAGGATTCTTTTTTTTTTTTCAGGGAGGTTGGGTTTTGCTGGTAGGTACTCTTTTTTGGGG
>CAJVRM010000013.1:2474-19798 GCA_911693285.1 Hymenoscyphus albidus | reverse complement strand
GGGGGTAGGGAGCGAGGGCGAGAGGGCGAGAGGCAGACTTCCCCCCTTGAGCTTTAAGAAAGGACCAAGAAAATTGGTAAAGATGCGGGAAGAAAGCGTAGTCTACTCTCTGCTACGGTAATTACATGATCTTGATGGGGATTGATGGAGATGCTTGTGTTACAGTACTGGCCGCTGTTGAGGGGATAAGGTTTGTATATGTGTGTTGTTGTGGTTTATAGTGCAAGTCCCTTTTTTCTTTTCCTTCTCTCACGGTATCTAGGTAGTAAGTACTTAGGAGATGAAAAGGTGGGTGGGGAAGAGTCTGGTTTGGCGGTTTGGATGGGTGTTCTTGGGGATTAGACTAGTAGGAGTGGTTGCTTTATAACGCGAGGACGGGGAAATGGGGTACTGGGTTTTGGTTGTGATGTTGAGGTGTTGGTGGTAAGAATGTTGTTATTGTGACGCATGTAGGTGTAAGATCTTGTTTGGGGGAAGAGAGTTGGGAGTTTGTTTTGTAAGGGGTGTTTTATATGGGTGTTGTATGGTATTAATAGTAGGGGGAGGGATAAATTACTAACTAGGTAAGATTACCAACCTACTCTTCTTCCCTTTGCAAATTCATAGGTTAGAAGTATATAGCTATACGAGTGTGTTAGAACTTATTGTTTTCACTTGTATACCAGATAATCTTACCAAGAGAAGTATATAGCTATACGAGCGTGTTAGAACTTATTGTTTTCACTTGTATACTAGATAATCTTACCAAGAGAAGTATTTAACCCGAACCGAACCCAACCCCCAAAAAGAGGTCCAAAATAACCCTCGAAATCGGTATCATTGACACCTCATCTTCCTTTCTCCCTTTAAACTCCATATGGTACCGCTACTCATGTCCCCCCAAAAGGTGTCTCTTTTACCTCGTATCTCGTAAAGCCTCAGAGAGGAAACCAGAGGTCGAACTCTTAAATTTAGGCATCGAAGGAAAAAATAAATCTCATCAACGTGTTCCTTTCATTAAAGAGGGAAAAAATACCTAGATGAGCTAGTTGTGGTACCGTGGTATAGCCCCGAAAACAACAACATAAGAAGGTACTCCATCCAATTATCCCAATCCCAAACACAGACAGACCTTTCCTGGTAACTTGTCGGTCTGCCATTCATTCATTTTTTGACTTCATTCAATTCGTTTCCCATGTTATCCATTTCATTCCATCAACATACACCAAAGAAGAAAAGACTTGCCAGGGATCCATTCGTTTCTGCGTCCACTCCCTTCCCCTCTCTGTATCGTAAGAAAAAGGTTGTAGGAAAAATTATACAATTCCTCATCTATCTCCCGGAAACTCTCGATTGACCGGCACTCCACAATCCCTTTGTCGTCTCGGCAATTCTCCTTGTTTGCGCCTGGATCTGCGCTTCTGTCTGTCCTTGTCCCGAATGCCTCTCCACACCCCGCATCGGAGCGTCACCTTGAGTATCATAGGCACCGCCTTCCAATTGTCCAGTTCCAGTCACATATCCAGAATCACTGATGTCCATTTGTCCCTCATCGCCCAATCCCATTCCGCCCAGACCGGAGTCGTTTTTGGGTTTGTATTGTTCGGATGGGAGAGGTGGAGCGCCCTTTGCAGGGTCACTCGATGTAATGCCATCCATCATTCCACCTTGGCCTTCGCGAAGCTTGTTGATGGCACGGACAGTATCGATAGCTGCATGAAGAGTACGACGTGCGTTGAAGTTTTTCTTGACAACTGGTAGAAGATCGCTTCCCTTTTGCGGTGTGCCATTATTCCCTGCTGTGAGACCAGCGACAAATGGATGTCCTAGAGCATCATGGGCTGTCATACGTTGGGTTGGGTCAATCGTCAAGCAGCGCTTAATGAATTCCCGAGCTTGTAATGAAACTCCGCGCCAGTATTCAATTGGAGTGAATGAGTAATCTGCTATCAAGATAGCTTGCATCTCTTCCAAATTGGAATCTCGGTCAAATGGTGTGTATCCGCAAAGCAGGAAATAGGTGATTACACCTATGGCCCAGATATCAACTGGCTTGCCATGTCCAGTCTTCTTGAAAATCTCCGGTGCCATGTAACCTGGTGTACCACATGTAGTAGTCAAGACATGGAATTGCTCCTCATCCATGATCCGACTGAGTCCAAAGTCTGCAATGAGAAGGTCGGCATTGTCTTCCGGTGTTCGAAAAAGAAGGTTCTCTGGCTTCAGATCCCGATGTACAATACCATGGTCGTGAAGGTAGGCTACAGCAGATAAAGTAGCACGAATTAAGTCGGCGGCATCGGATTCGTAATAAGATCCTTTGCGACAGATCCGGTCGAACAATTCTCCACCAAGGGCCAGGTCGGTAACCAGATACAGGTTGTTCAGAGTTTCAAAGTAATCCACGAGGGTAAGAATGTTTTGGTGGCCTACCGAAACGCGTTTGAGGACGGCGATCTCATTGCGCACCTACTCGGATATGGCGTCAGCGTTGTTTGGTTCCTACCATAGTAGGATATGACAATATCTCTTTGCATACCATGTGTTCTCTGCCAGCCATCAATCGCTTGTTTATCACCTTGGCAGCATAGTATCGACCGGTATCAATATGTACGCATTCCTTCACCACCGAGTATGAGCCTGCACCAAGTGTTTTGCCTGTTTTATAGCGACATGCTTGCACCTGTGGCTTGCCATCCTGGGTATTATAACTCATGTTTGCTTAGAGCGGTTTGTTTGTGAGGCGGGAGCCAGGAGAAGGAGTTACTCGAGGGCGGGTGTTTGGAGTGGTATGAAGATTCGCAATGGGTTTTTGAGGCTGCAATGGGTATTCCTTCGAGACTCTTGTAGGCTGCGATAAGGCGGTTTAAACGGAAATGCGCCTGATCTCGAATAGAGAATTGCTCAGCCTAGCTCTCGGTGTAGGTAAACAGGCAGGTAGGTAGGTGAGCAGGCAGATCGCGCTCGGAATGGATAAGAGAGCTTTTGTCGCACGGTGATCTTTGCAAAAAAGGGGCCGTGGTGTTATTCAGAGGAGCAGAGTCTGTCTCGCGGTCTGTCAGCGTTTGAGAGTTCGCCGTTCAGCCGCTCAACATTATTGATCCTCCAGTGAATGGAGGGGTTTGGGGTTGTGGTGGACTATCAGTGGCCGAAGGATACGGATTGCGGGGCAAGTAGCTGAAGCGGATGCTAGCTTGCGATTCGGGACTAGCGAGGAGCGCCTGTGGGCCTGAGGCACCCGCCAGACTAGTAACTACATTCCAGTGTAGAAGAGGGAAAGGGTTCAAAGTTCAACTGAGTTCAAGGAGATACTCGAGTACTGAGTACTATACCTAGGTAGTACTCTCAGATATACTCCGTAATTAACTACCGGTGAGTCTGATTCTGGCTGAGGCAATACTGCTGGTTGGGATCAGGGGTTGATGTTTGATATTCTTCTTCTTTGACACCCTACGGAGTACTTGAGTATGTGCTGTATGTTCCATCCTTGGTCCTCCGCTTAGCTACCCGACTGCACTGGCCACCTGCAGTAAGAATACGGACACGAGCACGTGATTTGAGCCTCCGAGTACTGTAGACCGACCGAGTCCTTGCCTGAGCTCCCCTGGCCTCGCCTCCAACGTCGGGTGCTTAACTGTTTGGTTTGGTTTGGTTTTGACTTCAGCCTACTTCATCAATTCGAGGCTTCGACCCCTCAAAACCGTCTACTACAAGAGACTTCTTATCATCCCGATATCATCTTCCCGGTAATCCATCCCCAGAGTTCGCCATCCAAGTCTCGGCTCTGGCCAGCCTTTCTCCAACCTCCTCGCTTCTTAGCTCCACTAGGGGTCGGCCCATCAGACGAGAACCACCAACTTCAGACGTCAACAAAATGTTAAGTCTTTCGGAACGGCTCCCACCCTTGCACCATCTTTTGGTGCTTCAGACTTCAGACTTCAGCATCCGTACTATGAGCCAAGGGCAAATCGATCACCAGATCAACGGCATCTTCTCTCACACCTACGAATGCATAAGGGGGGTTGTGATGTTCTTCTGGCAATCACGGTGACTGGAAGACTCCAATGGATTTGTTCCGGGCTTCGCTACCTTTTACCTCGCTCTGGTTGTCGACTGCGTTCAAATCTATCTTTCCTTTCTCAGAAGCAATTGAAGAGTTGCAGAGCTTCAATGTCGCTTTTGCACCTTTCCACGATTCCCCTCCCTTCAAATGCCTCCAGTGCCGGTATGTACCGCATCTTGTGCAATTATCAGTTCATCGACCTGCGGACAGCATTGATTGTCTTTGCGAACTTCAGAGGGCACTCCTTGTGGCGTGACCTGTTTCGAAACAAAACGGACCGTTCTGATAGAATTCAGGTCATAGCCAAGCCACCCTTCCCGGCTGTGCACTCGTCATTCGCAGTGACCAGATATATCAGATATATTGGACGCTGTGTGATGATTGTTGCTGCTGAAGCCACAGGCCCAGGAATTCTCGTACAAGTCGTCGAAGTGCCGGGCGTAACGACCATCGCTACGCTTGGAGTTTTCGAGATATGAGGAAATTTTCATTGTGCGGGATGCAAGTTGCAACCAAACTCGATTGATCGTAACTCCTTAATGTCGCTTCTTTCTGCGTTCAATAGGCGTGTCCAGCCTAGGAAGGCATTCAAATTTGCCATTTCAAAAGTCTCGGTCTTTCAAAGAGATAAGTACTGCAAAGTATGTGCATGACAAGCTCTTCGCAGCGGCTCTTCCGTGCCATGGGCAGGCCGGCGATGACCGCCCCATCTCGTTGGAATATAGGCTTTCACAAATGCCTCTTTCGGTGTTGTGCAGAGCCGCTGTGCAGCATTGGGGGCAATCACGTGGAGAAAAGGCATCCGATATTTCTCCAATCGTTTTCACGTCAATGCAAGAGTTCCAAGTGTCGAGATTTCGTCCAAAATTAGGCTTTCTTAACTCTTCGGCTGGTTTGATCGACAACGCTATAATGCCGGCCTGATCAGGAGTGTCAGGGGGTTGCTCTGCGTCGCCTCGTGGTTGATGGTCCCAGCCCACTGAAAAGGCTATTATTTACAGGCCTTTCCGACGCATTAGTCATGACGACGAAATACTATACCATCTTCTCATCCTGCTCTTTTCAAACATTTTTGGGCTGAGGATGTATTTTAATTTGTTCGATTCTTGAGGGTACCGTTTTCTATTCTGGAGAGATATTTACATTTTTCTTCTTTCAATTCATATTTTTCTATTCATAACCGCCATCATGAGTAGCCCACCTGGAGGCCAAAAGGATGAGTCGGTGGCGATTGCACCAATAATGACCAACATTCCCAGTGAGATTCTCACAGCACAATCTACGCCGCCAGTGATGCCGCCCCGTCCTTCGATTGCATCGACTGCATCGACACCAGCTGCTGCAACTCCTTCCGATTCGACGATTCCTCCGATGTCCGCTGAGATAAAAGGTATCATAGCTGTGAGCGTGGTCGCCGGTGTTGCGGTCCTAACCTTGATAACCATATTGATCATCATGTTCGTTCACCGACGGAACAAGAGAAAGAAGAAGGAAATGATTGATGAAAAGCATAACACCATGGAATCAGGGAGGAGGGGGTCTGGAATCAATCAAAATTTTAAAGGCGTCCCCTTTGGTCAGATGGATGCTCCAGGTCACAGCAGAGGAATGTCCTCGCCAGCACCGAGCTCAGCATATCTTCTTGGAGCTCCATCACCTGATCCGAGTGCAGTTTTCTCCCCCAGCATATTAAGACACCAACAACCTACACCTACACCTGAGCCCGAATACAGAGTTGCACCACCTAGTCCATCAACCTACTCCGCACAACCGCAAGCGAGCATCCGAGTGGTTCCCAGTGACCCTTCTCTTTTATTCAACTATGAAAATAGCCAACAGTCCAGTCATACTGGTGGCCAGCGACCCAGTCATAGCAGACAAGTGAGCGAACTAACTTCTTATGCCACACTTGGCCGCCTTGATACTGGAGCTGGAACTTTCCCACTCCCACCCCTAGGAAACTTAAGCCAATTAGAAATCGTTTCACCACAGACAGCCATTGAGCTAGAAACCCCAATAGACCAACAAACATCCAATTTCTTCGGCCGAGCCTCAGGAACGACTAGAGATACAATGGGCTTCCCCGTCGATATCAAAGTCCCGAGTGTGAAGTCAGAGGTATATCCAGATATGCCAGAGCTATCTGACAGAAGACCGTCCGCCGCACCTGAACCTCTTTTCCACGGTCACGGATCGGGAGACTATGGAAGCATGGCATCACCTCAACCTACACGCCCAGGATACAGCAAGGATACACTTGAACGTGCTGTTCGGGAACGTATGGCTGGAACACCATCTCCGGCTCCTAGCACGTTACTTCTTGCGAATCAGAACTTCTCACGCAACTTGACGCATGGGTCTCGAATGAGCGGTGGTGTCACAAAACTTCTGGATGAAGAGCTGAAGGTTGACCGAGAAAGTCCAGTATTGGGAGTCAAGAATCCAGTTGTTATCAAGGCTGTGCATCCAAAATTGGAGGATCTGAGACGCCAGCAGAGCCAGCGGACTGTTGATAGCATGGAGTCTGTTATCAGCGATACAGAACTGGAACGGTTGGGCGTAGGAGTTGGAAGGGTTTAATATAGCAGCATTGTACGATTTACAATGTACGGGGTCTCAATTCATTGCTAGGAGTTTGAGCGTTCAGGTCAGGGATCAAGACTGTCTGATTGGGGATGTTTTTTTCATTTTTTTTTGTGGTGCATTTAGCGATTTATATGAGATGGGAGCCTTGGAGTTTCTTTTTTTTGAAGAACGCATACAACAGGCCTTAACACAAAAGTTAATTATAGAGTGGATGAGAGGAGCCGTTTTTTTACATTATACCCCCCGGAGAAAGACGAGTTGCGGACGATGGATGAGGATGAGGATGGGACGACGCCATAGCTATGAGCATATTATATATACATATTGGAGGATTACGCATATTTTCTACTTGAGTCGGAATGTATATACATTACAAATATATACGATAAATAACGTACTTCATAAGGAGTCCGGATTTATAAGCAGTCCGGATTTTTTACCCCACCATCCAACTTTTAAAAACCATAGAACTTTAACCACTTAATATTTATTTATATAAACCATACTATCTTTCTTATTCTCGATCTGGGCACCTAGAAGCAGTATGCGCTAGTGATCTACATATACTACAGGTTCGTGGTGCACGAATTCGTGGTTCAATTAGCGGGGCCACAGCTTCATCCAAAACCATATTATCACTATTTTGAATAAGTTCCCTCCCTTCCTGACCTGTAAGAACACCCCCAGTAGCAATATATTGACGTCGCACAGTCTTCTTCTTCTTTTGACGTTCAGATTCAGCTCGTAAACGTCGATTTTCCTCTGCCAAAACCGTAGCTGATTGCATAGCCATCTTACACCCTTTAACCAATTGATCTAATGCAATAGCAGTAGGGCTTGAGAGAACGTTTGTACGTCGTTTAATAGATGCTTTAATTGTCTGGGTTTGCTGATCTGCCTCATATGTATTATGGGGTGTCTCAGGGACCCAAGGTAGTAGGTTTGGAGAAAGTAAAGGAGGAGTAGGCGTATGTAATTGAGTATGTAATTTACTCAATACTTGATCTGGGTTGTACGGGACAAGGCCAGTAGTTGCGAATCCATTACAGATTGTGTTTTTGACCATAGTACTTGTACGGGCTACACGATATATTGAAAGGAAGTCTGGTTTATCGATATGATATGTGCCGGCTCGTACTAGCTCCTCGACTCCTCGTCCATAAAGTCGCTTTAAAACTGCAAAGCAACTAACATCTAATGGCTGTAAAAGATGAGATGAGTGCGGTGGCATACAAAGCGTTATGATGTTATGTTCTGAACAGAAAAGATCGAATTCGGGAGTAGAATGACTACCATGGCCATCGAGGATTAAAAGTCGATATACTCCTTTTACACGGTCCTTGGTATATTTCTCAAATACGTCTGAAAGCCACTTAAGACCTAAGGAATCATTGGTCCACCCTTTATCACTAAGTGCAATTGTCCAATCTGCTGGTAATTGATCTGTATACCAAGTCGATATATGCACCTTGCCCTCAAATATAACCATTGGAGGCAACACCCATCCATCTGCACAAATTGATTCGACAACTGTAACCCATTCGCGATTCCCTGGTTGTATATGAATAGCCCGTCCTGTATATTCTGACCCTGTAACAACTTTTGCGGTCGCAATTACTCCCATCTGAAAGCCAGTCTCGTCGAAATTGTATATATCCTCCGCTAGTATACCATATTTCGCAACAATATTATGTACTAATCGAAACCAATCTCGGATAATCGTAGGATCCTCGCATTTTGCGCGCTTATAGTCGTATTTACGAGTGTATTTCGTCCGTAAAGAGTCGTGGCGCTTTATAAAGTTGTCAACCCAGCATTTTCCGACAATAATTCGACCTACTTCAGTTCGCTTTTCCAGTAGTAAATCGGCCATTTGGCGTATCGAATCTTTCCGTACTGGCAGACCTCTAGCTTCCATTGATAACATCCATTGTATAAGTGCTGATTCCTCGAGGTCGGTGAGTTTCTGGTTTCGGGGTCGGAAATCGCGTTGTGGAATAGCTCCCTTGACGCGGTCGTAAGTAGTAGAATATGGCGCATCGTACCTTGTACAAGCTGCTTTTAAGCTTGTAAATTGACCCTTATTGTATGCACTGATTGCAAGAGCAATTTGACCTTCTTTTCGAGACATTTGAACAATAATTGGGTAAGTTATGTAGATTGAAAGTGTGTAGGGTGGTCAATGGTGGGATAAAAAATCCGGACTGCTTATAAATCCGGACTCCTTATGAAGTACGTTATTGCTACTTGGTTTCTGGTTGTCGAGTTGTGGGGTTTCTGAGTTCACAAATCTGAGGTTGTGAATGGCATATCTATGAGCGTGGGTGGATGTTTATTCCAGCTCTGAAGCAAACTTCGAAAGAGGAAATTTTTGTTTCCTGACAAGTCTGGAATAGGTATCCAAACCAAAGGAGAAGGTCCATGTGCAGATGAACATAAATAAACCCCATTCCCCATTTTCCCAATTTTCCCAAGCGACTCTACTACCTTCCTCAAATGACCTATCGAAACCTCTCAGAAGATACATTACATTTGATGACGAGGAAGCGGACGCGGACAACGACCAAGTTCTAGACTCAGTCTTTCCGGGTCCAGATTTCCGTGTCTGACCTCTTTTTTTCATCGCAATTAGAAGCCAAGGCCTCGTCTGTTTTTAATCAGGGTATGGATTTTATGCAGTTCGTCTTGTGCAGGGCAGAGCCACCTGCAGCTCTGGGTTGTGGGTATGGGGAGTGAGACAGTGGGGTTAGTGGGGTTGGGATGTGGGGTTGTGTGGTCTAGACTTTTATACTCTGTATATATATAGATGTTTCCCTGCGTCTGTCGATTGTGAATTGTGAAGATGCGGAAGGGGGGAGGGAGGGGGTGAGGGCGCGACTTTCAAGGTCTGTATTATGGACTTCGCACCTATTTTCTCGAGTCGGAGACTATGCTTTCATTTTTTTGGTTTTGGGACTCTTTGGGATACGTGATGTGATGTGCCGGACATTGCCTGGAAAGAGGGTGGAAGAAAAGTCTCTCTTCATGTTTTGTAAACTCTCGGAGATGTTCAGGCGGGTGTGCTGATTGTATTTCTGTCTTCCGCCGTTGCTCATTTTCTTTTTTCTTCGGGCGAATTCTTGGGATGTATGGCTTTAGGGACTGGAAATTTGTTTGTTTCAAGAAGTTTTTATTTGGTTTGATTCCAGGAACGGCTGGGTGGTGGTCTCGTGATTTTTCCTTTTTTGGGATTGCTACGATTCTATTATCTTAGTTGCGTAAGACCTCTGTTCAACAAGCGTGAGTAGAGTTTTGGACGTTCCAGACATACTGTTTTTTTTTTCAAGAAGGAATAACCCACCAGGTCCATTTACGCCCAAATTACAAAAAGGCTTGTACAAAGTCTCCTCTAGAACCCAATATGGCCTCCATTTGAGAATCTTGGCTGGGAAGCTTGGCCATATAAGCAATGGGGCTGAAGCCACAAGCGGCCATTCGATTTCGAATTCGTGCAGAATCATGGTACTGGATTCTTTGAGGAGCGCAGGTTGCGAGCTAACTATATTGGTGTGTGTGAAAACTTCTCTGGAAACGCCACAGGCTTCTCGCTAGACAAAGAAGAATAAGCGATCGTGGCTTGTTTTGGGGCTCATGATCAAGATAGTGATCATGAACCTCTCGTAGAAGTGCGGCAAGTTCCTGCCCATAGGGTGCTGTGTAGGTTGCACCATCCAGCTAGACGGTACCTGGTTAGTCTGGTTGGAATTCAAAGACGAGGACTCTTGATGTGTATTCTTCTCCCCCCCTCCTTCTTAAGTATTGTCTTGGTATGGTCTTGGTATGGTCTTGGTATGCCTTGGTATTCAAACGTAACGTACGACTTTCACCATGAAGTTCTTACCATTCCAGTCGAGTCAGCAGGATCTAGAATACATGCCGATTGAGAAACACGGGGGAGATAAGAAAACCTCTCCATGCATTAGGGGTTTCTTCGTGGTGTTCGGTCTCCTGGTCGTGCTTACGATATGCGTTCTTTCCTTCGAGAAGGGGAGAGCGGTTGGGGAGAGAGGAGGGATTCAAGAGCATGTGCTTCATGTTCGTGAGTACTCTTAACACTGATAAAGTATGAGGTGCCTTCCTGACATTAATTAGCACCCCCGGCAATTATTGACCACACGTTTTATTTCCATGAGGAGTTTGAAAAGAAGCCGGCAAAAGGCGATGTTTGGACTAAAGTCCCTCCCCGTACGAAATGTGTCAGATTGTTGAGTGAGTTATTGCTAACAAGATTTAGGCGGTAGAGGCATCATATACAATCCCTCCGTAGCACCCTCCGCAAAAGGTGTCGCCATATGGCATCAACTCCATTGCCTAGTATGAACCATCACAAGCCTCTTTCTCTTACAGAAGTTCGCTGACTAGCAAAAAGGATGCACTTCGCAAAATCTACTGGTCTTCGCTTGACGGATCGAAACCCGATTTACAGATGAAACCTCCTCACGTCAAGCATTGCATCGAGTATATGAGACAAGCTTTGATGTGTAATGCGGATACTACGTTGGAACCTATTGATGATGAGCTGGGAGGTGTTACTGGGTTTGGGAATAAGAGGAAGTGTCGGGATGTGATGGCGATAAGGGAGATGGACTGATAAATGGCGCTTGGTTAATCAGACGGATATCCAGCCTGACGAGCCGGTGGAATGAGTAAGGAGTAGTGGAAAAATTGATATTTTAGTATGAGATACTGTGGGTAAATGAAATGTAGATATTTTCCTGATCTAGAGGAAACTGGGAATTGCTGAAAATATAAGTCACTTGGTAGTAAAACTAGTTTGGATCTTTGAGTTTGCTTAGTGTCTAGTTGCATAATTTCCGCTTACTATTACCGCTCATCAACATGTTCCGCGAAAGGGGGCTGCATCGCTCACTTAAGCTAGTCCACGTCCTTGGGCTTTCTTCTTTCTTTCCCATGCTTTTGAAGCCACGCCTTATCACGTTCAGCCTTCTCTCTTTGTCTATCAATACCCTCTTCGGCATCCTTCGTTGCTTTTCTGATGGCCGTGGGTTGGTAGACTTGGGCTTTCTGTGGATTATAATCTACAATAGGCCGGTTCTCGTAAGTAGTACCACTCTCCAATTTGTAAAAACGTCTCGTCTCCTCGATGTCCTTCAATGGAAGTTTTCCCTCAGGATAGTCCATAAGATTTGGTTGCACTCCAGGTATAGGATGCTGCGTAGCCGATTCAGACCTGTGATAATATTCCATGACCGACCTCGGAGCCGTGGGTGTATTCCCCACTTGACCATCGGCTCCCTCTTCACCTGGAAATCGAACACCACCTTTCTCGCTCTTCAATGCAAACTCATGGCGCAAGCCAAGAACGTGTCCCAGCTCATGCAGGAAGACCCATTCTAACCACATGATATATTCAGGTCTGAGAGCGACGCTGTACACCAGGATCCGATTCAAGTCCTGATTACTTGGAAAGAAAGCTTTGGCGAAAACATTGTTGTGCTCGCCTCCGTAGATGAGAGTAAACACAGCGTCATTCTCCTCCTCGACAAAATCGAAAGTAACCCCGATTTTGCTCTCGTTCCATTGTTTGACTGCTTGCTTGAATGTGGCTTCCGCGTATTTTGCTTGCGCGCCTGTGATTGCGAGAAAGCTTGAACGGTCAACCGTGTACGGAATATATATTCCGGGTTTCCAGCGTGGAATTTCTTTGTTGCACGGGTTTGGGTTGCCTACGACAATACAGAGTGCCGAATCTGTCTCTGATAAGCAGCTTGGACTGGTTTGCTGTGAGGTTTGAGGTGTCATATTTTTTGACATTGTGAGACCTGTATATTCCTATCGCTTTATTCAAATCAGGAGAACTGCTTGACTGTTACTTAATTCCAAGATGCTGTACAGTATAGCTGTTGCCTCTTCAGGTGTGACGGAGCGGGGTTCAATCGCCCGTTCTAATCAACCTTCCGCTCGCTTAATTCGCGACGACATTATGACTCTTGGCATTGGGATAACTTGAATAGCTTCCGTTCTTCTGATTCTCTGCTCACTTTGATATATTGTTACTTTGTAACTACGTATCACGAATCACGTGTTACACAGCACATTTAGATGAGGGTCCTGGAGAAGTCGGACTACGGCTGATCAGATCGATAATTTCAATTTTGTTGTATTTTTGTTCTTTTACTAGCTATAATATGAATTTAATGGCGGTTGCCCAATAAGACAGAACTTTAGCCTTAAGAGGTAGAGAAAAGTACTTGAGTTTCTCTCATTACCCAATATTTACTTCCTTTTCATTCATCCAAACCTCTTCCTGAACATGGTTCCGTCCCCGCTATCTCTCGAACGACTTCTCCGTATATGGCTATGGTGATCTATAGGGCGATCTTGCAAGCTATCTTCAAAATCACTTTCCTCCCGAGAAGGAGCTCTCTTCGGTGAATCTCCAAACTTTCTCGGTCTCATCCTCTCTTTTCTATCCCTCTCTGCCTTTTCAGCTACTCTACTCTGACTCATCCTCTTCAACCTGCTCCACCTCTCGCTTGCTTCGATCCTCTCCTCCCTCTTCGAAGCTTCATCACGTGGATGCAACTGTGTTAACGAGGCCGACGGGTCTATTTTAGCTGGATCAACGGGACCGGGACCGGGAACTGGTGAAAAGTTGGCTGGTTTGCAATTTGGGGGGCGTTCCACTCTCCCGCGAGGATACTGCTCTAGTTCTTGGGAAGCCTGAGTATAGGAGGGAGTAGAGCAATAACTCGAAGAGGAACCTAGGTTTTGCATCGTCTTCTGGTTTCGGTTCTCGTGTTGGTGGCGAAGGAGGTAACCACCCCATCAACTCAGATGATAAACTACCAATAACGCGATTGGCATACTCTTCTTGTGTCTCGTCTTGCCGTTGTAGGCCTGGAGAGTCAATCCTTGCCTCTCTTCCAGTCTCTCTACTTCTGCCTCTCCCCCTATGCTCTTCATCTTCAGATGTTCCCCCGACTGTCCATTCAGAAAGCAAAACCTCCGTAACTCGTCGCGAGTATTCTTCTTCAGTCTCATCATCCCGTTTACTAGATATGTCCATACCTAGCCCATCATACTCATCCATGGTGTGTGATGGTGCTTTATTACGAGTTTGGGTTGTGTTGTGTTGACGGAGTGGGAGGGCGCAGATGTTTGAGAAGCTGCCTTCGTTTTGACTAGTGGCAATTCTCTCCCTAGTTCTGTGCAGAACTTCCCGTTGGCTTTCTGATGTGGAAGTGAAAGTTTGTCGAAGACCCCGGGGTGTATTGAGGCTTTGGAGATGATTTGGTGGGCCTGGCATTTTTTAGTTTATTGCTTATGTATCGTTTACTGAGTAGTTGTGTTGATGTGTGGAGAGGTTGAAATGTGGAGAACATGGCTTTTAATTAGTGGCGTTCGCTTTGTTCGCTTTTGACGCCGCCTGATGTGGTTGTTTTGTGGGGAGCGTAAGTAAGGACAAAGAGGCTATGGCAGATGCCAGAATGGACTCGCCAATGAAAACACACCACTGCCTTGAGTAACCAACACTTAAAACACTTTGGTCACAAATAAAGTGGGGGAGAGCTGCACAAGGTTGCCATTAATTCATGCTTCCATAGCTATAATCCTCTGTACTGTCTACTTACCTCCCAAATAAGAAGAAGTAAAGAGACCCTCGATGATGATTTTGAAACTTGACGGGAAGGTTTGCCAATTGATAAGTTCCTTACATAACATTGCTAGTGAATGTACACGTGATGTACTGAAATATGAGACCTAAGAGGCTCTAAAGTACTGGACGTGTCTAGTATTATCTTCAAGATAATAAGGGATATATCAGGCAAGGCTTACCTACCATTCACAACCGCTCCCTCAGTCTCTGCCCCAAACACGGCTTTCAGGTGTTGGTAAGTGATTGTTAAGAGAGCTGTAGTAATTACCTACTACTCTTCTATTAGCAAAATCTGAAGAAGACCCTGTTCGTCCCTCTATGATTTGAAGAATGTGGCAGTGTTTTCAATAGTTTTGTTCAAGAACAATTAAGTAAGTAGAAAGTTGGATCATCATAGACGACTCACTCATAGGTTAGCTGTTGGTCTTAGCATAGTGAAGTATATAACTTCCGAGCGTTCGTCAGGATTACTTTCACAAGTATGGATACTTCTTCTGCGCTTGATATCTGGAAAGGCGACATCGAAGTACACCTGGTCAGATGATTTCAAATTTCGGGGTTTGTTCTTGTACGAGGTAAATTATCTTACAGGTACAACCCGGGTAGTACATGAATGTCATATCTCTACCAATCAACTCAACTAGAACATCTAAACAAATCATGCTCACTAAGAAGGAGACTGATTTATTTACTCATCGTCCTGTACCAGTTCTTTAATCTCAGATCCTGCAAAGCCCCCACGAGCATCAGGAACTGAGATACCAGCGGAAGCTCTCAAAACGCCAGCCGTGGCACCCTTCCCACTAACACCACCGTCCTGAACCCAGAAATCAACCTCGTCTACAATATCGTACACAATGTCTTCTGCGATCTGTTCATCATATCGCTCCGCAACAGCCCTCAATTCAGTTAATTTTGAAATGGTAGTTTGATCAGTCCCAGTCATATCGACATCCTCTCCCTTACCGTAACCTGGTGGTGGGAACCAGAAGTCTGGTCCAAAATTAACCTCTGCAGCACCAGCGCGGAAGACTGAGACTGCTGGGTAATATCCTAGCATACCATCGTCAAGTCCCTCTCGCGCGCCTAGTTGTGTGGGTGGTGGTTTTGAAGCCGGTGGAAGGAAAGCCAGTAAGTCAGTAAATGGTGTTCCCATTAACTCTCCATTTTTGTAAATTTTAATATTGGAATGGGGAAGTGTCCGTAATGAAGGTGATGGATGGGTCGGTCCTGGCTTTTGTCCCGAGCCGTTTCCGATGCCGCCCTGTGATGATATGACGGGAGAGGGATTCATTAACTCCTCTAACTCCTTGACTGCATGATAGTCAATGTACTCGAAATAAAGATGCGTCTTGAATCGTATAGGGACCCGATCGCGGATGATATCTGCGGTCTCGATCCCCGACGGTTCATCATCAGCCAAATCGACAGCCGGATTATAATGTCCCTCCACCACCTTACGATGTAGTGACTCGGAAGGAAGATTAATCTCCAGCCCAATCACATCCCCTTCTTGGATTTCCTGCCCGGGGGGAAAGAAATCCTTCGGTCTCGACATGAAGACTTTCTGGCCTTTGGCATCTCGAATACCATAACTGTATGCATCAAATCCAACAGGAGCATCCAGAGTGGCTTCCCGCCGCGCCCATCCCATCCTTACATGTCCATTTGCACTTTCCTGGCCAGCCTCGCTCTTTTTTCGTTTCGGTATGCCACTAGTAATTTTGCATTCCCAATACCACCGTCCTTGACGTATTCCGACATTTGTTTTCGCCATTCTAAACCCTTTATCAGTAGTAATATGTTTCGCAGATTCATCTAGAAACATATGAGTTGATGTGTCCTCAAAAACAAATCTTGGGCCGAATGGTTCGGCTTCTGAGTGTCGGTAATACAGAGAGGAGGGGAACGCAGGGTCTGCTATGCCATGAATATAATGGAATCCTCTCTTATTGTGCAGTCTATTTGCCATTAGTATATCGAATCGAGGATTATGTCATAGTAAACCTACTGCTCAGCGGTCTCATTGAACTGAATTTCTGTTCCATCTGGACCTATTTTTTTATGCGCCTGCACGAATATGGGACCCTTTGGTGGCTCAAAATCCTCTGCCTTTGGAGGGGCAAGCTTGTATCTAATTGGTGCTAAAGCGCTCTCCTTCTTTTTATGTTTGGTTGCTGGCGCTTTTGGATCTGGTGTTGATCTTGCGCTGCTCTCTGTCGCAAACACCCCTCCCTTCGATTCCCGCTTCTTTAACGATTCCTTCTTAGCTCTTGATGCGCGTTCGCGTGCAAGAGGTGCATCATCTTGAGGTTTCGCGGGCTTGAAATCTGGATTGAGCGGGGAGGACACGATGGGCTGATGATCGTCTTCGAGGACGCGTTTTGCGGGGATGGAAGATGCTGGCACGACGCCAGGGATAATAACCCCGGGTGGGAGAATTGGAGTTTCTTTAGGTGTAACCTCTCGCTGAGGCGAAGGTGCGCCTGTTGACATTGTGAGATTTGTGGTTTCTGGATAAGGAGACTGAAGTTGGGGTTCGAGATTGAGCTGTTGGACTTCACTAAATTCCCAGCCTCGCCAGCCTCGATTACGTGGTAACGTGACAGTGGCACAGACCCAGTTTGTGTAACCTGACGAGTACTGCTTACCTAACCGTGCTAACCTTTGGGGGGTCCCAATACACTGACGCCCCGGCGTCAGTTTAGAGCTGACTAAGCGCGGGTTTTCACGCCCCCCCACCACCGAAATGCGCGCGCGTCGCATTTACATCTACCAGCACTGTACTTTGGACTGTAATCAATGCACGCCTGACATAGCTACATAGCGAAAATGGACGTTCAACTCTCGCTGTCGCCACTGCCCTTACATTCACCTGAGCAACCACTTGAGCCAGCGTCAGCAGATGCCACCCCTCATACGTCTATGCCACTGCCTCCAGAGGCTATATATAGCTCTAAAGAAGAGCTATATACTTCAATTCAAGCCTGGGCAGCACATCATTGCTATGCTTTTCGTATTGGACGGTCAACAAAG
>CAJVRM010000012.1:0-77372 GCA_911693285.1 Hymenoscyphus albidus | reverse complement strand
CGTCTTTTGCCCCAACGGGGACTGAAGGGCACGTGACTTGCGTACGTGCCCGCCTAGACGTTAAATAGACACACACACACACACTAGATCTATCTACTTGATATACGAATTCTATATCGCGAGAGGAGGAGAGAAGTTATATTATTTATAATCGATAGCGCTTAAAAGACGTAAAGGAAGAGTTCGTATAGGAGTAAATTCGACGCAACGACGTAGACCTAGTAGACTTAGCTCGGAGGATTTAGACTAGAGTCTATATTATCCCCTATTACGTAGGGGAGGTTTTATTATTATACTATTATCTCTAGTAGTAAAACTCTAGTTAATTACTATACTCAGGGGCTAACCCTAAGTACCTAGACTAATAGATATAGGCGTTAATACCAGAGAGTCTATATCTACTACCCTTTTGTTCTTAGCTTTCTTGTTCCTTATAGAGAAGTCTAAAAGTAACTAAGCTAGTATAATACTCGAAAGAGCTTGTCCTTTTATAATATCTATCGCCTACCTTAAAAGGTATTCTTAAAGGATCTTATAGTAGATTTTATTGTCTAGTTTCTTATAATAGGATCTATAGATATTAGAGTATATTTAATATTTATATCGAAAGGCCTTCTAGATATCCTTCTTATATGTAGTTCGACCTATAGTAGCTTGTGCTTCTAACGCTAAATCGTTAAGTTATCGTCTTATTGTACTTGTTAATCCCCTGTTCTCCTCCTTTCTTATCTACCGGACTCTCTCCTTCTTCTCCTAGTTCTTCCGCTCCTTACGAATTTTTCGCTTAAGGCTTCTCCGATTTCTCGTGACATAATCCTTGAAAAGAATGGAAGTAACGAAACAGCATTGAGCATCGCAATTCAAGAAGGAAATCTTGGCATTTTACACCTTCTCATAAGTTACGAGGCGGACGTGAAGTATGTTGATGAAGACGGGAGAAAGTGGGCGACTCTGGAGGAGCTAAGCCACGACATTACTGCTACAGGAAAACTTCTGTCGACCGAAGAAAGAATGAGAAACACAAAGAATCGGGTCGAGATCTCGAATTGGGGAGCTCGGCACGGAATCAAGCTTTTGGTGGAGAACTCGATCGATCTCGAATCTCGAGAGAAGGCTGGAGGCCGGGCCTCGAATTTGGCAGCTCAAGCTTTGAAATGGGCAGCCACTGGAGGGGAAGAAGCAATTATCGAAATGCTTTTTGGGAAATGCTTGCCGGATGATGCAACGTCTTTCGCAGAAGAGTTGATGAAACTGGCACCAGAAGCAATACAGAGAGCTGCGAGGAATGGCCATGAGCGCGTAGTGCAAAAGATAATACGATGGCTGATCGAGAATGATGAGGACTATTCCCGCGGCGAGCAACCACTCGAGAATTAAACATGGACACCGCTTCATTGTGCCGTAAATTACAAACCCCACCGAGACCTTAAAATGGACGAGCTGGAGTCCCTGGACATTATTCGGAACATGATCATGAGAGGTTCCAGTCCATACCCCCAAACTGGTCAGGGGCCGTCAGCCATCAAGTTGGCGGATGATCTTAGAACAAAATCCGAAAATCCTGAAAGTTCTCTTTACGAGAAGATTCTTAATCTTCTAGAGTCACCTCTAAGAGCAAAACGAAAACCACTACAGCTCGTGGATCCATCTCTCGGACAGCCCAGCGGACATGATAGTGTATGCACAAAGTTTCATACCAACATCGTTGATTTTTACACCTCGGGCGAGGATTTCTGTACCTTGGAAAGAAAAAGTCCTGTCAACCACATAATCTACGAAAAGGAAGGGGGTCCGGCCAAGGTGATGAAGAACGCAATGCAAAGATGGGAGCTCGGTAGCATTGGACTCAAACACCGCTTCCGGTAGATCCATCTTCCAGCGAATAACGTGAGTGAGCCTTCTCCAGCCTCTCCTCTCAAACAACTGAATTTGACATATCCGGAATGGAACCATTGAACTTCCAGCCTACCCAGGCAATTAATACATTCACTTACGTAATATTACTCCTACGATGTGAACGGTCGCACGGAAAACCTTCGGGAGATTTTCATTATATTGCTTCAGAAGTGCAAAAAATACTGGAAGCCTGTGATTCTGAACATTTTAAATGCTCTCATTTAATGATGTTTTACCTTTTTAGTGAAAGAAAACGAGCTTAGCCATGGACGAAATTCGATTATATAAGCAGAGCATCAGCTGGAAATATTATTATCGTCTATTGAGGCCGCTTGAAGTACAAGTAGTACCATTGCAGTCTCCCTTGAAGTTCTTAAATTGCATAAACAGAGCTAACAAATCATGCACAGCTGATATGGGCAAAGGTAGAACCAATAGAGTTTCTTTGTGAAAACCTTTTTAACAATCTTACAGGACTTGATGACTAGATTTGCTTTCGAGTCAAGATTCTCGGCTATGAAGTACACGGAAATGCATGATTTTGTGGACCTTAATAGTCGTGAGCATAAGGGGAAACCACAGTGCAGATTTATGTACCCAGCACTGATGGTAAGTTATCTATAAGCCTGAATTCAAACTCCGGATTGAACTGACCATGCACCACAAGTTCGAAAGCAATGCGTTCCATTCAGGGGAGGGAGCCAACATTCCCAGGCTTCGTGCTGAAGCGAAGGAGAACAAGAGGAAAGAAAAGCCAAGAAGGTATGCTACTTTCATCTATGCTAATCTTGTTGTTCCGCGTTGTCTCAATCTAAATCGTATAGCAAACCCCCCGTAGCACTTGAGACAGCAGATCCATCCAGGATTCTGGTAGAACGCATAAACCAGGTTACCACCGATTCCATTCATATCAAGTTTGACAAAGAGAAAGAAACTTCTCAATTCAGTACCCAATCTGGAGTTCCAGAACAAAACCCAATGTCCGCTTCGAAGCCCGAGACAAAGATTGTGAAGTCAATTTCTCATACAGATAAAAGAATCCCGCCCGACGAAAAGAATTCGCAGAAGTCAGCCGAGCTTCAAAGGAGCATGGAGGATAAGGCAGACGACAAGATGGATGATAAGACAAAATCGGCTGAGAAGAAGACTATTTCTCATTTGCAAGGTTCAAAATTGTTACTATCCATAAGAAGCCATCGAACCCACTCCACCAATCACGTGTGTTCTTACTCACACAACCAGATACCTTTTCTCTCATTTCAAACCGTGAAGAGTCACAGAGCTTTACGACAATCCATTCGGCTTGCTGGAGTGGTTGAAACCTTCAAGAGAGTCGCTCCCAGCGTCCTCAATGAAGAAAAAGAAGCCGAGATTAGAACACAAGCCCGCTATCACATTCTTCAACAAGAAATATACGAAGGACTCATACTTCTACATGAATATGGCAGTTTGTTTTTCGATCAACTGAACGGTATCACTTAGATGACAGTAGTAGAAAAGATGAGAGAGCCAGTTGAAAATAGTTGGCTGCATTCTCTGAAAGAACTCCATCGTAAAAGGAGAAGCTCAGTATCTGGATCGCCCGGTGGTCTTGAATGGCTTGAAAGATTTCTGGACGCCATAGAAATTGTGTTAAGGCGAGAAGACGATAGCAGCACCGACCATTATTTGCGCAAACAGGAGTCGCTGATGGAGTATTATATTAAGCCTAACGATGAAGAGGGTCTCCATGCCTCTCGAACTTTGGATCAACACTACTACTCCGCGATTGCGGATACGAGTCGAAGGGATGTTGATCAAGTTGCGAGGAGGTATCAAGCTCGGAGGGTTGCAGAAAGATCGCAGGAAACAAGCAAAGCGAGAATGAAAAGCTTGTCTCTTCATGATCGAGTTATGAAGATAAGAGAAACCCAGAACTTCCTGGAGAAGCATATGAAGAAGAATAAAACTCCACTCCATGGTAGCAGGGTGAATGACGATATAGGATGGGAAGATGACCCTGGAGCCAAGATTGCGATGGTAGACCAACTCTGGCTTTGGATCGTCGACGATGCAAAGGCCCGCCGATACTGATATCTTACAGAAACTGTAATTTCTTGTTTTCCTCGTGGTTGGGATTCGGAAACAAAAGATGGCGGTCGGATGGATTTGCTCGAGAAAATTCGCAACCATATTCATAACGAATCAAGGCCCTCAATATCGAGTGTTTACCACCTGGCAATAATAATTACAAGTTTCTGTATATCGTATATTGAGGACTGCAAAGCGGATATAGAAGCCTGTCAAGACTCATTTTTTCATATGTTTGCAGGTTCCATTGGAATAGTGGTAAGCTAGCCTGTCCTTTTACTAATTACATAAAAAGTCTATCTACAAATACTGACTCCTTTGTTTGATAGGCTGACGAAGAGGTGAAATGTTTCGAGACTTTCAAAGCAGACCTCGACAAGAGTCGAAGAAGCTACAATGCGGACAACGACATTATTAAACCAGAACTCGACATCATAAAGGAAATTACTTTGCTCGAAGAAGTGAAAGATATTAGGGACGAACTTAATATCCTGAGGAGTATTCTAGGTGAACAAAAGTCGTTGCTAAACAGGTTGCTAGATTTAGTTGCAGGACGACAAGTAGGGGACAAAAAGGCCGTTGAGACGGATCCTGTGCTTAACTACTATTCCGAGAGGAGCGATATCAATATGAGAATTAAGAAAGTGAAGAAGATGGATGCGGATGCGGCTACAACTTATGCCTCTGTAGGATTTCCCATGTGTATTCAGCAACAAACCCCTGCTGACATGTATAGATCAACCACCTTCTCGATTTGAAACAAAAACATGCCAACCTCTCCGAGGCCTCTCAGTGAGTTTTGGCTATCTCAGGTAGCTTTGAGGGTACGCTAACAATATTTTCAGGGCTAGAGAACAGGCAGAACAGACCACTAAGCAGGGAAGAACTATAATGGTGTTCACAACTGTTACCATTATTTTCGTGAGCCCATTTTACAACTTTTGATAAGATACTGACCTTTAAATCTTGCCTTAGTTACCACTATCCTTTTTCACGTCGCTCTATGCTTTAAATATAGAGCCGTTCGCACACATTGTTGATGGTGATGATTGGATATACAAAGACAACTGGATATTTCCCCGCATATGTAAACTACTTTCAGAGACTCTCAATCGCAAAGAAAGCTACTGACATAAGTCCTAGTTGGGACATCTGCTGCCATTGGTGTGCCGATGATTTGGTTGGCGATCTATATCAATACATTTTTGGACATATACAAAAGACATGTTAAACCTATTTACAGCAGGGAATGGTGGACCAAACGCCAAAAACAATTCGCATCTTTTTTCGAAAGAAAATCCTCACATATAGGGGTTTCAGAATTACCTCTTACATCTCGAATGCGAATAACTACAATAATTATGGGAGATTTCCCCCTTTAAGGATAATGCCAAAAAAGCAGAAAAGTGCTACCAAATCATCTAATGATTATCTGAACTCGAATTAACTTTTTCATCACATGATTCACCCCCCTTTGACAACTTTTAGTTCTTTCTCTACAAAACTGATGGCTTCGTACGCTCGCATCGGATGGGTCTGAAATAAATCCGAATTCGGTTTTATGCCTGGTACCTCGTATGTCAGTCTGCCGCAAGCCGCTTTGACGTTTCGAGGTCTCACAACATCTGCTGCCACTCTTCCGGCTTGCTACACAACATTGAAGTGCCGGGGTTTTGGTCAGGTACTCAATCTAAAACCGGGGAATTCAATATGAACTCGCCGATCTACCCCGCAATCTATATCAGTGTGTTCTCCTTCCGTATCTGGTTTGGGGCGCTTAGTGTTGTTGCACGTGTGTAATGACAGGAATGACTTTCTTTTTTCAGTATGATATGTAGTTGATTCAAATATTCTAAATTAAATTCTTACTCATGAGACTTCTCAGATCAAATGACCCTGCTCGTAGACCAATTTCTAGGAGCTTTTGTCGTAGAATGAATAAAGCAGCCGCCTATGAGGGGGAAAAACGTCGCTCTTCCAAAAGTAATGAAGTAGGAATTTGAATAGCACCTCACGATATCTGTTTTCGACGGTTATGCGTGAGATTCTGAAAATATGATAAAGAGATAGAACGATAAGATTGGCTTATATTAGGTGACTGCCTGTTTTAAACTGAGGCTTGAAGATGAAAATACTGGCAATATCGGATCATTCAACTCGTAACCCTACGATGCACGACAGAGAGGCACAGCAATGTAGGATTACAAGACCGAATGCAGTCTATGGTCGGCGGCTTGTCGCATGTGCTACAACAGAGGTGATCTTCAAATACGACAGTCCAGACTTCGAATTGGGGGCCTAGAAGTCGAATGGAGTCCGGAAGTCTTCCGGTATTATGTCCTATCATAGTGGTTTTCACCTTGATCCAGTAACCTCAAAGGTGGCTTATATGTCCGTGGAGCGGCTCGTATTTATTGCTTACAGCCACAAAATTCACTGATAAGCGGAATTTTGCATGGCTGACGCCAAGATTGTCCATTGGTTATTCGAAATTTGAGTTCCAATTCCTATTACACCGTTCTTCAGCAGTGGGCCCAAGAAACTCGGTGTTTAGTGAAATGCTCAGTGAAAATCTTAGAGTGGCTTATTGGTTGTTATCGGTAGATACCCACTGGACACTGCTCCTCGCTTGTATCGCTTCGCCGCAACATAACTTCAAGCCACCAAATGTTGCTCTGTGCCATCCAATGGTTGCCTCTAGGCCTCCCATTTTCTGTTAGAAATTCCCTCTTTAATGGAGTGATCATTTCGACAGCACTATTTGGCGAGATATCCAATATTCTGCGGTTCAAAAGTACCACAGCCTGCAGTTCTTCTACTTTCACTACGGCCTACTTCGTCACCAAGGGTTCAAGCGTGGGTCATTAGTGTCTCGAAAGCTGAGACATGTTAAGGACGTTGAAGGTCTTGATGGCGGTCGTTACTTCTTCCCCGCAACCTGAGCATTCTCACTCATACGAGACGAGACTAGAAGTCGCTCCTTAATATGAAATTTACATTGTGCGAGACCACCCACTAAGCTGCAACTTCCTAATGTAAAAATAAGAACGAACTTGGAAGGCACGATCTGTCGTCCCCTGCTACCCTAGCGATTTTCCATTGAATAGTCAGGCGCGAAAGACTGTGAATAAAACTGAAAAATGAAGTGCATCTTGCAGCTGTGAGGCTAAGAAAGTTAAGTCCTTTCTGCCAGTTTGAGTAGCTGATCAAGGCCTAGATTATACCAAAGGGGTTTGTAAAGCCTCCCTAGAGAATGATCAATGGCGCAGAGGAAAATTATTGCGGATTTGGAATAGCAACTGTAATTCGGGGACCGAATGAAGGACAGATAGAGTATGCTTAATTGGATAGTGTACGGACATACAGAATGTCAATGTTTAATTCTCGTAAGGTCTCACGTTATGATGGGGTGGAGGTAGAAGCTCCTCTGGGAACTTAAGCACATCAAGGCCTCAATGCCGCATTACTCAGAAAATACCACAGGTAAGAAGACATGGTCAACATTACAGAGAAGTGGAATGAAAGCTGAATCTTGTGAGATAAAAGAAAAAGACCCAATACATATCCAGGCACGATTACACTTGCTTGCATAATGGTACTCACCTTTCCCATTCCTACTTCCCAAAGCCAATTAATACCTTCTCTAGTAGTAATACACAATAGATTCCGCCTGGGTATGGTCTCGCCATCTATTTCCATTTCCAAATTTCACCGATGGTCCTAGTCGGATGATCGCTTTCAGGCAACCACGTTCCAATTCACAATTGTACCCAAGAGTAAAGTCTTTTTAAGTCCCCCGCACAAGTGAGATTGGAAGGCTGAAAATATCCGAGTTAAGGAACCCATCTACGCGGAAATCAGCAGCTGCATTGATCCTTCCCTACGCAAGAGAATTCTTTGGCGCATATCAGCTCAGACTTCCGTCAAGTGTATTTTCAAGTTTCCTTATATAAGTAGTGTTCTGCCAATTATTTTCACGTAAGTACGTGCCCCTTAACTCCGGATCACACAAACCTCGCTTCGTGATACAACCATACTTGTTTTCTCCTATCAAGAATGTCAATGCTCTCACAATGAAGTTGCAAAATCTTCCAGCCTTACTTTGTGCCATGCTTGGTATCACCATTGCCTTTCCAGTAGTCATCTGTAGGCCCCAAAACTAAAACTGTAGAGTTTCGAATCCGGCTAATAGAAATAAACAATAGCATATTTGGACATGAGGGCTATTGATGATTCAGTTACCACTCCGAGTTGTAGCGATGATTTTCACGAAGGATGCTGAAAATGTTTCCTTTGCGGTGTACGTCACTGTTTCACCCTATCATATACCAAACGAAGCCTTCGGAAATATACCCCACGGTTGACGACCTTGCCATTCAAGAACGTCGAATACAGGTTACACAAGAAAACAAGGTTTACGCTTTGACTGTTGGTGTAGATCAGATTGTGGCACGCAGTGAGGAAGCGGGTGGGATGAGCTGCATCATGGACTCTATTTTTGGCATTCTAACTGTCCGATCACAGCATCTCTGTGGGGGCAAAAACGAGTTTTGCGACTGGCTAATCTTGGATACTTTGTTCAAAGAATTACCGATTCAAAACTCAATTGAAGCCTTTCTAAGGCCCACCAAACCCAAGATCCAATGCCGTCTCGTTCACGTTGAGACAATAGGCATCTTTCGTTCCATTTGGACTCTTGACGTTGATGCTCGTTGCACTGATATTAGCACATGCTGCCTCACTTGAGCATGCAACTGCTGCGATTTCCGGTTGGTATTTTTTGCTCGTAGTGCCTTGGAAGTTCTTGAAAACGATGTCTTTGATCGTCAAAGGTGATTGAAACTCAAGACAAAGTGTCAAGTTCTTCTGATTTCCGTAACATTGGTTGACTTGTATAGCGCAGTCAACTTCTCCCATTATCATGGTATCGAATGTGATTTTTCTCACCCGGCCATCTCCTCCACCTCCTTGGAGATCTCCAGATTTTACGCTTGCTACATTTGGCCAGACTTTGATGCGAGCAGCATTCTAAGAGCCATATTAGTTGCTTGATGTAAGTTTTAGGGACAAAACGGGATTGGCTTACGCTGGCATTGTACATTGAGACATTGAAAACATAGATATCTTCAACAATATCAAAGGCTCCCTTATACTGTCCTAACGAACCAACACTCATACCATGAGAGCCAACGCAGTACATATGTTGGACGATTATGTCCGTGCTGTTGGGCTTGAAAGAGACACAGTCTGCACGGAAAACTGTTAGTGAGTGACCTGATAACGAAGCAGGATCTTGAATGTACCATCTCCATTTATAACATGTGAATTTTGCATGACAATCCCAGAACTTCGGTAGGTATCCCACTAAGATAGATTGTTAGCAAAGCCATATTTGTATCTAGCAAGTTCCTCGGAATTGAAACTCTGAAAAGACAGAAAACCTTACACCGTCCGTATTCTTGGCGTCATTTTCACTCGTACTTTTCCCAGCAATATCAATATTATCAATCACCACACCCGTAGAGTTGGCGATGAAAAATAGTACTGTGGCGAATATCTCAAAAACAAATTACTAATGGTCGAATTATGAAGTCCATCTAATCCAAAAAGAACTGGTCGCAAGATGTAAATATCTTTGGCGCACAAATCGTACCAAACTTGTCCGTTTCCATCGACAAGACCGCCTCCGTAGATATTGACATCGTTACCACCGAGTTTGAAGAATGACGTTACGTTTTGAAAGACGAATCGAAAGGAGTTGGCTTGCCAATAGTCGGTATCATTGGTGAATTGAATCTGAGATTGAACCTCTGGTAGAGTTCATCAAGTCAATTTTTGAGAAATGAGAGGTGTATGACTGCGATCCGTTCGATCAACTCACCGATATCGATATGGTTCAAGAATGTCAGATCAAGGGCGGTGCCAATTGTGTAATTGATTCCTTCTCTGAATACGACATGGCCTCCATCGTTGCAACTTTGGAGGGCAGAAAAAACGTATTCAGAATCATCCATACTACTGTCGCAGTAGCCTTCGACGTAACATGTTCTGTTCCGGGCCGGAGACGGAGCAGGAGGGTTTGCAGGCGCTTTAGGGGATATTGAGATATTAGGTCTTGATGATATGGGTTCTGCAATTCTGCACTCTGAATCCCTCGATAATAATTCTTCCAATTGGGGATTTGCAAATGACTAGCTGATTCGATCGCTAGAAGGGTGGGGAATTGAAATCTCATCTTGATGAAGCTTGGGATTAATTCTCAACAGCTGGCAACAAGAATAAGAAAAGCAATTGAAGCTGCCCAGTGTTCGGGGGACAGAAGCTGTAATAAACCAAAGTGATAATATATTTTAGTTATTCTTCCGCCTTAGCGCATTGCTCGGCAACCATAATTGACATTGACTTCGATTCAGGGGAAATGAATTGGCCGGAAAATCATCCGAATGAAGCTTCAATTGCGGGGTCCCGGCTTGTGATCGAATGAAGGACCACCATAAGGCCAATTAGCGTGGAGTAGGGTTGGGTTCTTGGAGATGCGGAGAAGGGTGCATCCCCGCAAAGCTTTTCGTGTAACACGATCCCATTGGATCAAGTGCAATGGGGCTCTTCTAAGAATGTCGAAGAAGACGTCATGAAACTTGGGGTATCAAGCTCGTTGCCCGGAGAAACTTGGTTCATGATCGGTGCGCGGGAAAACATGCTGACGCTAATCACTGCGGCACATCACATTGGTGGATATTCTTCATAATTACTGTCCGCGGCTCGATGAAAGGGAAAACAAATTTAAGAAAGACCCAACTAAAAGGTCTAAATCGAAACAAAATGTTAAAGTTTCATAGAAATGCAAAGATCGTTACAGGCGAAACTCGATCCAAGGATACCCAGAATATTCCGGTCATATCCTTAACTTTTTAGGCCCGATGTTTTTGGTGGTAATCAAGGACATTGTCGCTACAAGGACCTCCTTAGGGGTTTTTAATTCCCGAAATCTTATCATATCAAAAACATCCTTGCTTTAATTCTGCGGGGGAAAGAGATTCATAGGGTTAACGTAGTCCTCTGAGATCCTTAGCAACACCTGGTATTGAGTATAAACTTAGGATTTAGTAATGAGAATTATGGGATTGTGCAAATAGTATTGAAATTGTAGAAGCATTAATGGGTTCTATGTAATAATATCCTTAGCACTTAAATATACGACGACCTTGTCGTGGCCTATGCTAAGAACTCGCGAATACTCTTATTTATCTTCTTAGCATTCTCCAGTCTGTTTATATCCTTGGATCGAGTTTGACCTATATTTCTTTTACTACTGTAAAGAAAATGAGTTCACACTTTAGAAGGTTGATATCATACTAATAAAATATAATACAATTACAAAGGGACGCCAGGATATGTAACCAGTTCATGGTCGCACTTCAGTTGCTTAGCGAGGGTGTTTTCGAGGAGTTTATGTGGATTGTCACACTAAGATCTGATTACGGTAAACATGAGCACGACTGAAAAAGTGTTCACGTATCTCCATACAACAGCTTTCAAGCTTGTTCCATTTTGTTCTTGGCGAGATTAAAAGATCGGGACTCGAATTTGACGTAAGTCCGACCGACCATGTCACGAGCTTAATAATCGCTTCAAGGTGACTACTCGTGTACGAAAACATTCGCTGATTTTATTCTACTAGCTACTGTAATTACTACCTAGGTTCTCACAATAAAGCTACAACAACCTATCTTAAGCTAGAAAAATCAACATCAAGGTTGATTAGCTTTTGGAGAGTTGACTAGAATTTATTTTGTATTTTTGCTATTCTTTTTGCATTTGTTGTAGCCAATGCCGTAGTAGCTATCTGGTACTTAAATCGGCGGATGATTCCGTACACGAGAAGGACGAGAAGCGATTCGGGAGAAACCACGCGAGCACGAAACTGGCCCCCAACTTTCCACATCATCTCCACATTACTCGTCCCGCCGTCCACTTCGACTTCCAAAAGCACATCTTCTATCGGACAGGATTACTAACTTCCTACTGGCTAGATTGTCTTGCTGATAGATCATTGTGCACTATCCATCATGTACTTGCAGGCACTTTTCCAATATTCAAACTACATTGGGAAGGCATGCGGATTATGGAACAGGCCGAACTGCTTCATGTATCAAAGAGCCACTTTTGTGCATTGGACTTGAATTGACCACTGGTATTTGGGTGTTGTCTTTCTGGTGGATCTTGCACAAGGAGATCGATGATCTTAGAGGGCGTGGAGGTTCGTAGGCATCCGATTACTGTCGTAAATTTCCCTTTCAAGCGCTCGAATCTGGCCGCTCTGGTCACTTTCACCCGACTCAAAAAGGGTGGTACTGACCGAACTCGCGAAACTCCAGTCTTATTCCCACACGTCGAACTCGCAGCATGGCCTGTCCCTGATACTTTTTCCCGTCGCCACCAAACAACGTAGTGTATATCTGCAAAGTGATTGCCAATTGGTCGCAAACCAGGTCTGTGCCGCTGTCATTCACGTTTTATGGCCCTTTCGAGCATTAAATAGGGCTGAGTGCGCACTGATTCGTCTCTTAGCGGAGAATAGAATCCAAATTGAACCATCCGACCATGTGTCTACCGACTATTAACTTTGTGCTCATAACAATACCGAAAGCCCGGATTTCGTTACCGTGGATGATCCCCCAGAACCCATCTCTATGTTACGCAGTACAATCTCGGATCCGCACAGTAGTGATGGTAAGATATTCGGACCAACAGGCTTCTTCAAGACAACGACGGGAAAAGATAACGTGTCATATGAATCTTCAACTTCTTTGTTGGCTGGAGACATGGTTCATGCCTTAGCTTACCAGACTTCGAGTTCATACTTCACAGGAACCTCACCTGCTCTCTACTCGTAGAAGAACGATGTTAACGAACCAATTGGTACCTAATTCTGCTGGAGACGAACGAGCGGAGCTGGTTGCCATGCGTGCGCCATTTGAATAGACCAGGTCAAGGGTCTACATGCCTCCTCCCGAGTGGGTGACTGGCCCCCTAGATCACGGCGATCAAAGTACATGAACAAGGGTAGTATCACCATATGTATGAGGACTCGAGAAGCGAGTAAGTCCAACCTCATTCCTTAATCGACCAATAAGACTAGGATCCAAGGTTTTCATCTTGCGAATAATAAAAGCACGATTCGTTGTTTTAGACCTGTCCGCTGTTTAAGATTTCAATATTGTCTCGTAATTAAGCCCTGAACGGATTCTTGCAAAAGTTTCGAAGATCGAAGCAGAATTGATCTCTATCTAGCCACTTGGCAAATTGAAGCTCCAGGTCTAAACCAGCCTCTGCATAACGTTGACTCGAAGTATGGAATGCACGCACTAGCGCGTCCGCTGATCCCCCCCCTTTTCCCCCACTTATATTGCTGTATTTAATCCTCCGTTGAAGGAAAAAAACTGATATATCGTATTTGACAACCTTCTGGTAACCATCTTCACATTAATCTCCTCTCCCGAACGGTGCCGTACGGTCCTACCAATACATTGCAAACACGATCCTATATGCACCAAGAAGACCAGCCCCTCTGCTTCCCGCCCCCATTCAACTGCATCGTGGACCCCCTTGAACGCGGGAAAGATAATTGACCACCTTGATAACAAAACCAAAAACAGAAGTCCAGATTCCCAAACAAACAAATGTCGAAGAAGGTCTCCATCACCCTATGTTCAACGAGTCAATGATGACCTCGGGAAAAAAAAGAAAATCAAAATGGGAAAACAGGCAAGGCAAAGCAAGAAATGCAGCTTCTATTGTCGCAACAAGAGTTTTCCACCACTATACAGATCTGCGCTCCGCTTTCAAAATTGACTTGGGAGACCATCATAGTAATGGCCATGGTGCTGATGTGTGAACAGAGGTGCATCGTCGTGGTAAACTCCTTGAACATCCTGCAGAGCACGAACAACCTCATCGAAAGGTTGCTCAACTGGTTCCGTCTTGGGAAGGAAGTACGGAGTTGGACCGGCCATTTCATTATTTGGAGGTGTTGATGGAGAACTATGTCTCTGCATGCCAGCTTGCGCGGGATAAGAGTATTGTGAGCAAAGGATGTCATGTCTATGCAAAGAGCGTCTGGGGTCATTTCGGTCCCGAACTGCTCGCCTTTGCATCTTCATTTTGTAGGCGGATATCCCCCCTTTTCGCCCAGAGCTTTGGCGAGATGGAGTCGGATTGTCTGATCTCATGAACCTCTTTGCCCCTGTGCCTTTGCGATATCGCGTAGTAGACTGGACGCCATCCTTAATCGCGAAGTCTTCAAGCACCCACTCGGTAGACTTTTTGGTGTCATCGCCAGGTAACTTGCGCTCCGTTTTCTTAAAAGCCTCGTTTGAGTTAGCCAGTTACTCAAAGTTGCAAAGATTCATGGATTCATTGTCTTACAGCATTCATGGATAAGTTGTGACGAATGCTATTCATCCATCCCTTACTCTCTGGTCCCCCGTTGCCTTTGCCAGTGTTTTCTCGAAACCACTGGTATATCTCCTGTAGAACCATAGAGTGGGACGGCACACTCATGAGAGCCCGGTGGATAAGTTTTGCGTAAGGTTCGTCTGTAGTGTGCTCATCAACATCCATCGCAGTTAATTCACGAGAACTGCGGCCCCCATCATCTGAGTCGCCTGTCTCTTTGGTTGGGGAGAGATGTGGCTCCTGGTGGTCGTTTTCCACCTTTGGACTTTGGCTCATACTCATCCGCACATATGATGTTGCTTTAGTCACAAAAGGATCTTCGTCCGATGTATTGTGAACATTCCTCTTGTCGGGTTCCATCATATAGGAATGTTCGAATACGTCCGTGTTGTTAAGCATCCTTGGATCGTATGGCGGCCAAGTACGAGGAACGCCTGCGAAGTTGATTCCTCGCACCAAACTATTGTCTTGTTCACTACTTGTAACAACTGCTGAATAGCCGTAGTAGTTGTTGGTGGTGGTTTGATCATCAAAGCTCATCTGAGAGTTGTTTGGGTCACTCCAAATGGTCGAAGATTGTGGGAGGCTCGTCATCGGGGAAGTGAGACCAAAGTTGTTGACAGGTAAAGTCGCTGAAGGGTTGACCACAAAGGGTTGATCAGGTCGACTCCGGGAGGAACCATCAAATGAGACCATATGTTGCGTTGATTGCATTGAAGACCCCAAGCTGTCCCCATATGGGTAATCCAGAGGCAAGCCGTGGTTCTGAGGTCGATGACGGTATTGCCCCGAATTCATAGTGATTAACATCAAAAGACCAAGTCTGTATTCCTCACCGCTAGAGAATAGGAAGGTTATTGCAACCGGGTTGTTGTATTGTGCTACAGTTTTAACGGACGGCTGAGTCGGAAAATTCGAAGAATGGGGAATAGCAAAAAGGGAACCAGACGATGATATTCAGCGAGAGTACCTATCTAACACCGGGTGCGACATGCAGGATAGCGTGCCAACGCATGGATATAATCGTTTGCATACGCTTCCGATCGCCGGCAAATGGCCCTAATAGAAGGGGCGACCATCTGTACTTAGCTTTGATAGCAATCGATTGTTTTCTGTCACAGAGGCACTCGCAAATAACCTGGGGGCCTGAGTATGCATGCATGGAGAAGCATGAATGGCTTGTGCTACTACGGCCACTTGCATATACACTACTGGGGCAGCACTAGCAAAGCCCTTCTAGGTAGCTGAGCAGGTTCCACCGCAAGCCTTGGGCAGGCTCAACGGCGTAGAACAATGGGTCCGTCATTTTTCTCCGGGGAGGCTTTCTGGAAGAGCGCTAGAACAGGTCTCACAGTACAGCTGAGCTACTGCAGTGAGGGCGGCCATATACTGCCATGGAATGCTTAGTAATTGTACATGAAGAATGGCATTGGCAGCGGGCGGATCTGGTTACGGCCAGGGAAATGGAAAGGAAGACGGGTAGCTACCCATGGCTACACCGCGAGATAGACAGCGGCTGTTTCTTGCAGCACCCTGCGCCTTGGAATGTGGCCTTGCCGTTTAAGATAACAATCACACTCCGTAAGAACTTTAACAGTCATGAAGCCTGGGTGCTTTCCGCCGCAGTCCCAAGATGTGATGCCCTAGGAGTCAGGTCGCTAAGCTCGTCAATCCTGCCAGTGACACAAGACAAAGAATATGGTGGTGGTACATGCACTGCGAGTTTTGATTCTCTAGATCGGGATTTTTGTAAAATTAGTATGCTTGATTTTCTATTCTCTACAGGAGTCTTACTTGCAAGCCAGAGAAAACGCTGACCATGCAAGCCATGCCCAGACAATTACTTTCTGTAGTAAATCTAATGACGAGTCAGCAATTCAAAGCTCGAAAGAGGGTTAGCTATCTCCTACCTTTTTATACTGGAAGTGTAGCTGGAGTATCCCCTATAGGAAAGCGGTTAGCGTTGTAGACAAGGGGTATTAGTTGATACCACCAACGCGCGGCTAGACCATCGCGGCTGCTGTGCTACCTCGCATTAATGCTAGAAATACCCTGATATTCACATACCTTGTCAAAGCTACTTCTAAAGCCACGATCCCTCTTGGCACTGTAATCCCATTCCTTGTCAACAATTCTAAAAGCAATGTCTTCATATGGTGGCCCAGCAATGAAACGAATAAGGCAGGTATCCTCTTCCCCAGCGGGTGCAAAGGACTCTCCTCGCTTGCGTCCGTGTTCCCGTATAATTTTGAAAGTAGGAGCTTTGGCCTTGTCAATCAGATCCGGATAGAATATGTTGAATTTGTAACCTTGGACTACCTTTGGTGGTGGATTATCATGATCGTAATGCGTTTGATTATACTTGTTCCATTCATAACCCATCTGCACACGGTTGAAATATCGAGGCTTTCTCGGCCGGTATTTGTCTGCCCATTGCGGTTTTGCGGAAGTTGGTACTGATTCTTCCCCAGTAAAGATTTCTTCATCTTCGTTTACCCCTCGGGCGACTTCTCTCTCATACAAAGCAGTGGTAGCTTGTGAGAAGTCCTCATTTGCAATACTGGAAAATCTCTGCGTGCCTGGAGGTGCATTTCCGACTACCGTATTACTTACTTTGCTGGTGGATGCAGATGGTGCCTTCTCAGTGGCCATCTGTTGAGAGGGCACATAACCAAGTTTCAGAACTCGGCGACGATCGGCAACTACCTTCTGAAGAAAGACGGATTCATCAATGATTTCGCTTGTTTTATCTTCGTTGTGCAACTTCAGTAGCGGTTCTGGGTCATGCCTCGAGTTATACTGGAATTTAGGTTGACGTCGGATTAATTGTGAGACATCTTCGGAGTCCTTGACTGATGTATCAGTACTCTCATCAATGACTAATGCAGGTCCTGTCAACAACGCCTGCAACCTTGAACGCACTTCTAAAGCATCCTCTTCTTGTTGCTTGCGTAGTGTTTCCATTCGGCTGTCGAGAACTGATTGATAAACCTTCTTAAGTTTGGCCTTTGCCTTCCAGATGAGCAAGCTGCGCAAAAGCTGCTCCCAGTAATCAACATCAATCGGCTCGTTTGATTGTAATTTCGTCCGTATTTGCTTCTCCAGTGCTTCTAGTTGTTCATATGTTTTCGGGCTGAGAAGCTTGTCGACGTCGGCAGCCACGGATCCTACAGCACGTCCTTCGCGACCTTGCGGCTTCAATCTTTGGCGCCGATCATTGCAAATAATCTGCATTGTTTTCCAGTAATCTTGGTTCTTCGTGTTCGTCTCCAAGGCCAAGTATGATTTAATATCGGTTTCCAACTCTCCAAGCTGCGCATCGTTGAGGCCCTCAAAAACACCCTCCGGATCCACAACATCGACTCGCACCTCCTCTTGTTCCTCGTCGTCGTCCAAAAGGTCTCTATCCGGGTCAATCGCACGGAGAATGACGGCAAGCCAATCGATGGGTTTGGCTCTGCCTTCCCGGACTCGAATGTCTGCCTTCTTCTTTGCCTGTTTCAACACAAAACTGTCCTCTTGGGAAACCCATCGCTTTGTCTGTTCGTCATCTTGAGTCTGCATATTCCGTGGAGGGCGATTATCAGCATTTCTGCTCGTGGGGGTGTGTTGGCGCGCTGGCTTGGAAATTCGAGAAGTCGCATCACGTCGGGGAGCGGTGATATCTCTGGCGGGTGAGTCGCGATTGTTGAGCATAGCTCTTCTTGCTGGATCCATGGTGTCAATGTACAGAAGAGGCTATTGCTGCGATGTTGCACTGGCGCTGCTGGGCGGGCCTGGAAGCGTCAACAATATCGCAGGCAGCTCCAGCTTGAGATTTGCTCAGAACCACGTGATCGCGCGCTTGAATCGTGTTTCAGTCACGTTCCAAGGTTCAGTCCTGAACTTTACTTAATTACCAAACTCCTCCATACAAACCACACGACATCAGCTTCTCGCCCGTCATCTGCACATCCACCGGATCCCCACATGCATATATGTACCCGGCTGGTCTTCATGATCTGACCTCTTTTTCTGTAAGTGGTATTCTCGTACAGGTACTGTACAAAAACATCCCATCTCGGCCAAGCGGCAGCGAACGAACAAGCTTCTAGACCTACAAGAGCACTCCACCATGGCAATTCTCGAAGGTCTACCTGGCATTCAAGTTACGATCGAGTCGGATGGCAAAACCTTAGATGAGTATCCCGACGACGAAGATTTCAAATTCCGAGAGTACACTGCCCCAGAGAAGGCCATGTCAACCGTCTTTGTACCTTGCGTCTCCGACGCGGCTTTCTCGATCAGACTTCGTACCACACAGGAATACGTACCCTCCCTGCCACCTAATGGTCCTCATCACGATGGGCTTTTGTTTCAGTATATGTGAATGGGGAGGGTATCCGCAGTAATTCCACTCCATCAGCCCGTCCTGGTAATTGGTCTTTTGCAGTCACAGAAGCTTCTCGCTCAGTTGTCAAAAATACAGTGCTTCGCCAGTCCTTGTCGTTCTCGACTATCCAGAAGAGTATGGTTATCATGCCCACTCCCCTTGTCCGATTTTGTACATGCTCTAACATATATCAGTCGATGATGCCAATGCGGATCAAATTGCATCAGATATCAAGATAACCAACCAGGGATTGGGCGAAATCGTTGTTGTGGTTCGGAGAATCGTCTACAAAGACCATGTATTGAAAGTTGCGAGACGTGATGAGAAGGCATTCGAAAACGTCTCCCAAGTTTCAGAGAAAGCACTCAAGGGCAAGGCAATTTCTCACGGCGTCAAGTAAGTGGTTTAAGCAACTCCAGCAATCTTGCTAATTTTCTTGTCAGATTTGGCAAAGGCACCACGGTCCATCTGCCACGTCTGCGATCAGGGAAATCAAGTGATTATGTGGATAGTCGTAGTTCTGCAATGGCCATGTTCCGCTTCAAATATCGATCGAGAGGTAGGCTTCTGAACAGAACTTCTACAGTATAACAAAGGTTGATAATTCCACAGAAGCTTTGCAACAAGAAATGATTATCCCCCGAATTCCTTCCCCAGGACTTGTTTTGGAAGCACTGGGCCAGTCTCAAACGCCGAACGAGTAGCTCGCTTGAAGGTAAGTCAATCCACTTATTCTTCGGCTTCTCTGTTAATTTTCTTCAGCGAGAAATAGATCTGATCAAGGCGGAAGAAGAAAAGGAGAACCGACGACGTGGTCTAAAGCGCCAGTTTAAAGACGACGATGATCTCCAGATCAGCAGAGCAGGCAAAAGTAGGAGCCGAGCAACAGGTGCAAAGGTTGAGATGATTGACCTGACGGATGACTGAGTGCGAGTTCCGCGTTTCTTTTCCCAGCGCCCGTTGAGATGTTGTTCCGATTTGCCCTTCTGCGATACATTTTGAGAGCCGTGATGGTGGTTCAGAGCTACCTATTTCCATGGCTTTGTTGTTGTTGTTACTTTTTTTTCTCAGCAATGATTCTGGCTTGGGTCTTCCCCAAATTTTATCGCTGTACTGCACATAGTTGCTTCTACATTACGAGACTAAGGCTGTGGCGTTATGGACGAAAAGGGGTTATGATACCCTCTGTGTGCTTGCTTAGCAATGATAACGATTTCGTTTTTCACTAAGTGTTCTGGTACATCTTCTGTGAAACTGACTACTTACGATATCCTGGATGATCGTATCTAGTAAATCGATTTAAGTAGAGAATAATATTCGGAATGCTGTGGCAAGTCCGCTCCTTAGTAGGGTATGCCGGAAATGCTAATGATAAAGTGACTGAAAAATTACTAAAATGCTTCGACTTTGGGATTCTCGCACTTCGGAGATACTTTCCTGGTATAATTCATTGACTGAAAGTCCAAATATGTTCGGTGGTGAAAGCTGGAGATATAGTCCGTAGACAATCCGAGGTCGTCGCTCAGGAGGTGGTGGTAATCACGTGATAGTAGTTTTGTATATGACCTCGGAGGCTTCTCATTTATCGGGCTCTACAGACTTATCGTTCGGTTACTCTTCTGTTTCTATACGTATTTGTAAACGGAGAATTTGATTCTCGGAAGTGGCTGGGGTGGTATGTTTTTAAAAGTTATGATTAAGTCACGTGCATATATACTGGGGAAATGGATATTTAACTGGAAATGTCCTCAATAACCTACGTAGACAAAATCTATTCTGGCGTATATCTATACTATACATCATAATTTATTAATGTATTAACTATATATCATACTATGATTAAACTTGAACAATAATACTACGTGGGAGACACTATTGATTATCCCCATTGAAAGAAAATATAAAAGCCATACCAATTTCCAAATCATTTATAAGCACCTTACATTGAGTACAGGCTAGCTAACCTGCTCCAATGATTGGTAGATTACTATTTAAAACAAACACAATAATTTGAATAGGATACCAGCAACATAAGACGCTTCAAAAACAAATCCTAGCAACCCAATGTTCATCTGGCTGACACCACCATGATTTCTTCTGCAAAAGGCGCTAATTACGCATCACAGAAAATCCCAAAAATCATATCAACACTCAAATCACTCAATCTAGCACAAAGTCAAAAGTAAAGATATTTTTTATTTCGCGCGAAGCTAACTAGATGTAAAGCTATTGCTCATCCCCAGTGAAAGCAAATGTAGCAAATTGTAATCTCCCCTCCTTGGCAATTTGGAAAATGAAAATTGCAGTCTTTGAAGAGCTGCTGTGGATGATGATTGGGAATGGGAGGTTTGTTGTTGATACGCTCTGAAGCGCGGTGGTAGGGAAACCCAACTACTATTCCTCCCTTCCCGTTACAGCATGAAAATGAGAATTTTGAGATTTTGTCCTCCAATTCCACCAGATGAGAAAATGAAAATGAAAATGAATGACTTGTGAGGCAATGATGAAACTTTGCGATGCCAAATCTCCAAGGTTGTGGTGGCTTCAGCCAGATTCAGGTTTGTGGAGTAACCAAGATCAGGCAGCGAAATTACTTTGTGGTACCAAACCATTGTCAAAGGAGCTGGTATCTCCCCTGTAAAATAGTTAGAAGTATACCAAAAACGGTGCTCTCCATTCCCTCACAAGCTTACCAATCTTGCTGCTCTCTATCCCAAGGTAGCTCACTGTCCAACACCTCGTAACATAGGAAAGCATCTTTAAAATCACCGACGCCAAAACTGCCTCTCATTGTGTCCAGTCTCAAAAGGTTTTTGTTGATTGGCTCCAAAGCTCGGCGAAGCGATGCAATAAGGTTGTCTGGAAGTTTGTCTCGAGCATTGGCATTGATGAGTCTTCGATAATATTGTGGGTAGAACATGGTACCCTCCTCCCCATTTGGACCAGGTTGGTAGCAGGTTGATAGAGCAGCGTAAAAAAATTTAAAGACACCATCGCCATATACTTCTTTGTTTGCTTGGATGAGGCGTAGGTGATTGTCGATGGCATGAAGCGTCAATGTCATCTTGGATTCAAGATAAGTGCACAAGACTCTCAACTTATCGCTTTTAAGCTCTGTGTATCTAGGTTTGCTCACAGGACCGAGGCAATGGATCATTGCTTCTCGGAAGAGTAAGGCGTGACGAAGCTGGTAAGCACAGTTGAGGGCTAAGCATGGGTTACTTGCTATGCTTCTGCTGAAGGCTTGGTTGTTGATTGTCGTTTCGTAAAGGGAGTTTGATACAGCTGGTAGGCAAAGATAGAAATCCGCCATTTCGGCTAAGCATCCCAACTCCTCAACGTTGCGAACAACAGATTGGCGGCAGAACATGGCACGCAGAAGGTTATGGAAACAGTTTTCATGAAGACCTGCATTTCCTGTGAAGCTTTCAGTTGACGAATTTCGATCCTAAGCGGAAAAAATCAGCAAACGACGAGGTCAAGAAATAACTAGCTACGTACCTTTGGATCACTTGAGAGTCCCCAAGAACCATCGTCATCAATCTTAGTGAACCACTCATATCTGAAACTTTCTGACGCTGGCTTGCGAAAGGGCTGATTGATTGGATCAAGGAACTTCTTGAAGTAGACCGACATGATTCTCAAGGCGTCTGAACTAACATGGAACTCTTGGTTAAAGACAATAATACGAGTATCAGTGGCCCTGCTTCCTGGTGAAGTAAACACAATTGGATTTGGACCGTCGTCAGCCTTAACTTTCTTGCCTGCTGATTCCCCATCAGCAGACATCTCAGAGGCGTCTCTCTTGGACATTGTTGCGATCGTTGATTGAGTTGAGGATTGGGAGCTGGGTTGAATGGGAGAGATTGTATTTTGGTAATCTGAATGCGCAACCACAGAGGTTGGGCTTGAAGTTGATGGATGAGTTTGACTTTGATCAGAAGTAGTTGAGGTTGAGGAGTTGAAGTAGTGCGAAAGGAAGTTGAGAAGAGGTGGTAGCATGCAGATCGGAAAGTGGAGTGAATCCAAAGGTTCTCCGATAGGGGTTTTGAAGGTGAGGTCGGTCAAGATATGCCACTGAAGTTCCTGCTGAAAAGTGTGACGCAAGGTTCTTTTACTGTGAAAAGTATGTGAAGACTGTGAAAACTTATAAAGAACGATTGTCGATATGAGGCTCAAAAGTCAAGTGGTAGTCTTGCGCAAAAATACCATTGACCTGTCAGGGTGATCTGAAGGCGTGAGAACTGGAGAGAGTTGTTTGGAGGTGGATTTGAAGGCGGAAGGAAACAAAGAAACTTGAAGGCTGTTGCTTGATCCTCTCAAAAGAAGTTCTTCCACAGGCTGAGGTTGTTGGTGAAAAAGTAGAGAAAGAGGTTGAAGGAAAGTTTGTGGAGGTGATTGAGAATTTGAAGAGAGGCTGGCTGAGGAGGTTGGTCTATAGAGCATTCATGAGATGGGATTTAAAGCTGAAGCTGTTCTTTCCATGTTGGGGAAGTGACATAATTCGATATCTGTTTCATGCCCTACTTATTCTCGCTTACCAGTGTTTGACGTCAGATGTTTTCCTTGTTCCCACTTCTAGAGTAACTTATAATTACGCTAGGATTTTTACCTAATTGTTTAATTTGTAGCGAAATAAAATCTATCAATACAGTCTAGATCAAGTATTCAAAATCAAGTCTGGATATAGGATACAATAAGTTTTATTATCCCTTAGACGTATCGTATGTACGTTTCGATTTTTGAATTCGAGGTATCCACTTTTAGTCTTAGTACTCAACGATAATGAAATCTTATCACTGTGCTCAAGAGGCACAATTCGGGTCCGGACTTCAATTTTCAAATGACTCTACTAGAAACTTATGACTAATAAAAACATGACTCCTAATTACGACATGAGAAAGTAGCAGTTAGCACTATATCTAAGGAATGGTGGATAAATGATATATATTACCACTCCTTTGTAACAACTACGAAACTATACGATTTTAACTGAAGAACATAAAACATGATGTTTATAGTTAAATTAAGCCGAACTCAGCGTTACGAGAAACATCGTGTTTAAGGAATGAAGTTTCATTAATGAAAAGCTAACCAGAGCTATCGCTAGGTCCTGATTGTCCAATCAAAATTCCAATTGAAGTGAGTGCAATTTGGTTGGGCTCAAGTTGTAATAGTCTCAAAATGGGTGAAAACCAGGTTTCTGATAATGAGTGAAGCGGTAAGAGCTTGCAAGATCTGCTCCCAAGCTTGGTTGGAAATCTTCCAAGAGAAGTAAGTACCTATGTCCGTACTCAGAGATTGCTTTTGATACACGAGGATTATTAATGGAGAAGGGATTGAGCTCAGAGACGAAGACAACAGTTGACATCAGATTCCCATAACCGATCTGAATCATCTTTCATCTCTCGAGTGCATCGAAGGAATTTGCACTTACATCAGAAACAAGGTTCTTGCTCTTAACTCTGTTCGTTGACATTCAACGGCAAATCCTTGTCATCAATTTCAGCACAGAGGAATTTGCGTTGGTAAGCTCCAACACCAGCTCTGGTACGATTATGAAAAGCCTTATCGCCAATCTTCAAATTACTCTTCAGCAATCCCTCCACAGCCCTTTTAGCGTTTTTGAAAGCGCAGTTCTGATGCTTTTGATGATCATCCAAGTTCTTCTCCAGTCGAATGAGAATTTGGCGATAGTAATGTGCATTACTTGTCACAGGTGATTTCTCATTGAGGCTGTCTGCGCAGGCTCGAAGATGCTTACAGACACCAGCCGTCTCACCACAGGCTTTGAAAAGAATTTGCATTGCCGAGATGATCTTTGCCTGAAGCTTCTCATAGCCTGCCAAGGTGATTTTCATGAGATCTCCGACTAACTTCATATCCTCAGCATCTGCATTATCGAATTGTTTCTTGATGCTCGGCCACGTTGCAACCGAATGAACCAGCGCATCGTTGAAGAGAACTCGATTGTGTAAATGTTTCGCAACCAGTAGCATTATGAACGGAGCTTTGGGAATGAGGTCCGCGAATTGAATCTCTTGACCATCGGAAGTGCATTCAGGACGACGACGAAAAACCCGATCCAGGGCCTTCGAGAAGGGCGGTTTGATCTGGAGATAATTTGCAACTCTGATTGCATCCAAGATCTCTTCGACAGACGTGATGGCGAAATCTTTATTGTAAATTGCAGAGAATACATGAGTAGAACCTCTTGCCATGTCTTTCGCCTGTTGTAAAATATCAGAGGTTTGGTGATTGGTATTCACAGTAGCTCCACCACTGGATTTGTCTTTGTTCGACTCAAATTCTTGGTGTAAGGAGGCGGCGGTTGGTCCTTTTGGTAATTCGCATGTTGGCCCACTCTAAGAGCCTGTGGGATATCAATTCGAGCATATTTCAACCCAATACTACTGTTCAGTCTGTAGTACCAGCTCGTGTTTCAGCGACGACTTGCGCAGTGAGAACAATACCACAACTTCCATCGTCGCTTATTGTAAACGTGTAATCGTACTTGAATCTGCCGACGGGTCCCACACCCAATCTGTCTGCATCGTCTAAGATTCCCGATAGAAACTTGGAGTTCAGCTTGAGGATGGTACTATGAAGATGGAAGTCCTGACCGTACACGTTGATTCGAACATCCGGTGCGCCAAGATTTGGAAAGGGGGCGTCGAAGGCGATGGGTGGTGGCGGCCTTTCGAGGGGGTGGAGTTGGAAGATTTGGGAGATGCCATGCTGGCTGTTGCCCAGTCACTGATTGGTAATATTCTTGGCCTGTTCAAGATAATGATTGGGATGAGAATGATGTGTGCTGAAGTGCCAGGGGTGACCAGGTGGTGGTTTGAGCTACTTAATGGGGATGTGGCTGTGGATTTGCCACTAAAGAAGTGAATGGTTAAATTGAAAAGTCGAAATGTTGGTTAGTGCTTCAGTTCCTTGGTCACTTATTGCTGCTGTGGCCATCGCCTTTGGCAAGTGATTTTGCACAGCGTTAGTGATAGGAGGTATTATAAATATCATAGAGACGCTTCATTACTTTCCTGCATTAACCCCTTGATCCTGAGTAACATCCTCGTTGACACTTAATTTAACCTCAATCCCGTTGTTCCAATTTCATTACTATGAAGCTTTTTGCTCTTCTAGAACAGCTGTTCTAAACTACATTGATTTGGATTTATACAAGGGTTCTTCTTCTCCTCAGAACAATTATGTCCTCCCTTATTGCACAAATACTATAGATACTATAACGACAGAACAAGTCCTGTTTCATGAGAGAAATACTACCGTACCTTTTCCCGATAGTTATACTACTAGTTTGTTGTTATAAACATTTGTATAGAGAAGACATTTGAAGAAGATAAGGGGTATGCTAGGGACAGTTCCATCGCGAAAAGATTACAGTAGTTAGAGGGTTAGTCAGGTCACACTTCGGTAGTTTTATTTTATATTATGTAAATTACATGGTACGATACCTAGCATTCATGATGATCCTGAGTCACTGAAAGTACAGTGCGAATAATTCTTGACTGTTTTGCCTTCTTTAGTAACTAAGATAACTATCTAAGAGCAAATCAACGCCTATATATGAAATACGAGATGAGGACAGAAATTCGCCAAAAGAACCAAACATCGTGTGATCACATTATACAAGTCACCAGTATCTTCTATCCGTAACAACCAGAAGAGATGCCTAAGCACTCGCAACCAAATCAAAATACACAGCAAGCCTCTCAAACCCCAGCTCCGTTCCTGTAAACCCAAGATACGCACTTACCCCAAGAAAAACAAAAATCAGAAAGACAAAAGAAGTGGGAAAGATCAGATTAACACAACACAATAGAACAAACCTCCAGTTGAGACATACAAAAACGCTACAATATCGTCAAATCCAAGTCGCTTGTTGCACATACAACCAATCACCCATGATAGAATCCAAGCCAAAGCGATGTGTCTGCTCATAGCTATCGAACTTCAACCTGGAGATCTAAGACGACGTACGATAGGGTATGAACTGTTGATTTCATCCCCTCTTTCCTTTCAAAAAAAAGAAAACTCTCAAAACACCAATACCAAGAGATACCCGAGCTTCCATCATCACATCATCCCCCTCATCAACCGAATAACCCCATCACACACACCGTGACACTATTCCAAACCTCCACGAAAAAAATACTAAAGAATACTCGAATACATGATAAATATCACATCATCCATCTCAACGATCGAAACGCTAGTATATTACCTCGACGCTAGGCGGTGGGGGAAGATTCCGGGCCGTTGACGTTATGTATGTATAGTACATCCCAATTCCCCACTCCCAAAACCCCCTTAAAACTCATGGAATAAGAACAATTAATATAATAAACGGCAATCTAGTTTCTTCTGGAAAGAAGAAAGAAAAAGAGGTGGAACAAACAGCGAAAACGACAGGGAGAAGGAATAATGCAGATATACCAGTTCCGGAAAGAAATATATCATAACCCCACAATCTACAGGTACAAATTTCATCAAGTTCTTTGCGACGGCGATTAGAGATAATACACTGTACGAGTACATCATCAATCAACATCAAGTCATCCTCAAAAAAGCAACCCAAAGTCGCGATCTAAAAATAGCCCCCCTCTCAAATATCCTTACATAATAAAACACCAGAGCGGGGCACTCTATCAACGACACACAATCAATCACAAAATCACACACAACAAATCATATTAACAAGCCTTTTATTGAACTATCAAAACTGCATATCCTCGCAGAGTACATCCTGTAAAATTTTCATAACGAACGAATCAGTGCGACACCAGCAGGAAGACACCAGGGCAAATGTCCAAATTCCAACTCCCTCCGGAAAAGGAGAAAGAGGAGGAGAGCCCCTTATCATGTCTCCCACGGCATCAAGTAAGTACAAAGAGGCAGAAGGTAAGTGGCTCCTGCGGATTTTTTGAAAAGAAAAAAAGAGAAATGCAAAAGGGTATGAGGAGAATGTAACGTGTCATGAGTGCTCAGCGCCCAATCCATTTAGATGTATGCAATATACCACACGTACCCTCATCCAACTTCACCCCTGCATTACACCTTCACCACCCTTTCGAGTTTCGAGTTTCGAATTTTGAGTATCCTGAAGGAAAGGCCAGAATCGGAAAGTGTTTTTGACGAGATGTTGAATCTGCCCAGGGGAGATGCAGATGAGGCGGAACTGTGGTGGAACTAATTCATAGCAGTCTTGAACTCAAGTGGGACTGCACAAGGATCCTTGGAGAAAGTAGTCTGCAAGCCATCCCAAGAAGCAGGAGACTGACCGCTGGGCAATCCAATACCAGCAGCCATTCTGTCCAATGCATTCTTGACCGTGACAGCAGACGGAACATCGGCGAAGACAATCGTCGCGTTTCCGCCGTTGTAAAGCCAGATCAATTGAACCGTATCCCGGCCAACCAATTTCTCGCACAAGGCCTTCAGTTGTCTCTCGCCAAACATGAAGAAGAACCGAGATTTGACGATGGTGAGACGCCGGCTGGCGTATGTTGGTGGATCCATCAATCTGAGATACTCGTCACATGGGAACGGCTCTCCCCGAACCGCCTCGACGGTGAATCTGAATCTGCTTGGGCGACTCTCTGCGCGCTCCTTCACCATGATGGAATGGAACAGCTCAGCATCGACGGCATATTGGAAGATGACTCCGGCAAATCTCGTTCCCTTCTCCTCGTCGAAGCCGAAACTGATGCTTCTCAACGGACCTTCATGGATGGCATCACTAATATCTTGTGTCGTGATGTTGGACGGAAGATCAAGGAGAAAAACCACTCGGATAGTGTCGTCACGGGTCTCTCGACTTCCTCCGTAGGCAACGACATGTGTGAGGCCTCCTGACTTGGAACGGTTAGCTTGTTTGCCGGGATGCAATTCGATCAGTTGGGCATTTGGATTAGCTGTGTTAGCAATGGCAGCCCATGATGCAGCCTGAGTAACAAAGATTTGAGGAGGGGTCTTGTTGAATGTGGAGACGGGAGCGGGGGGCTCGTCCTCCTCGTCGTCGTCCAGTCCAATGTCGTCTTCTGGTTTCCATGATTTCGGTGTTTGCATCTGCTCATCCGGCTCCTGGACTGGGGTTGGTAGTCTGCGAGGTGGACTGTAGTGAAGGGGTGATGACGATACTACTTGGGGTGGGGATGGATGGCCATGAACCGTCTCGATGATTCGGGGTAATTGCTGGGCTCTTCCAGGGGCGGGATTGGTGTCTTGGAAGAGTACTCTACCGCGTCTCTCAATTTCCCGAGTAATAGGAACAGGTGCTTTAATAGGTGAGGTAGGCGCATAGATATTGACATGCTTACGTGGTCCAACAGCTCTGCAAACGTGCAATGTGTATTCAAGGTCAGGTCGAGCCCAGTCCACAACCATCAAATTATGGCATCTTTCAATGACATAGTCGGCGGCAAGGGCGGAAGTCAAAACCACCCAACGGAAGGAGCATTGGGAGACGGTGTCGACCACGACGACACATTTTTCAACAATGTTCAACTCCGTGACGTCGTTGATGAAGTTTCTCATGCCGATTGGCGTGAGTAGATCCGGGAAACCCAAGATGTAAAGCATGCGTTCCTCCTCAATGTCTCGATTATACGCCAGAGGGGTGGCCGGGATGACCTTTCGGATGTCAATACCTTCGTTGGTAAGCCAAGAGTCCATGTAGAGACTATGAACCTGGTCTGGATGAAGGCCGAAGTCTTCTAGAGCCCACACGAGTTCCGGGTATGCACTGGCTTTCCAGTCTGTACAGATTCTGGGTGGCATTTCGAATGGTGATGATACAAGACCGAGGTGTGAGATGAGATGCGATCAGGTACAGGAGTTGTGCGCGTGCAATAGGGGATGTTGATGTTGTGGCTCACAGATAGACCCGTGTTTTGTGTGGTTGCGAGAAGTTGTGCTATCAAAACGTGAATATCAAAAATTCAAAACATCCGCGGGGCGCGTAGCGCCGACTTACAAGAGCAAGTACTACTTGCGTAGCCAACGAGGGCGCAAGAGTATTGACAAGATGAATGTTTGAATGATTTCGAGTTGCGTTGCGAATGTCGCGTTTGCAGTGTGTAGAAAAGGAAGATGGGGAGTCTTTCAAGCCAACAGACGACTGTTTTATATCCAGCAGCTTCGAGGTCTCCAGCCGTTCGGCTGAATCGGCTCCGTCCCTTTACACAATTGACTTTATTGAATTCGACACTTGCATCATTTATTGGGTCATACAAGGCTATTGTTTTGATTACTTTCTTGTTATCTCCTCTTGAAGTGTCCACATGAGCTCAACCGCTTAATAAAACCATCCTATGGCAGCGTTTTAAGAAGAAAATTTTGCTCGCTCAACTTTACTAGATCCTTATTGAATAGGTTCACTTGAATTCGCCATGTTGTTTATGCCTAATGAGATTTCTGCAATCTCAACAAAAACCTCAAAATGAAGGCGACTAGCGTTCTCTCATTCTACTTGTCCATACCCATGTCGTTTGCTTCACCTTTGACAGCGCAGCGGGAGTACCCGTCCTAACCGATAGGTCACCATTAACCCGCTTATCTTTTTCATGGGAAGATCGTTAGTATAGAAGATCACTACCTGAATTTATCGTCATAGTCTCTATTTGAGTCTCAATGTCTTAATATCAGTTCCACCTTCCACCTTTGAAAAAAATAGTCAAGCAAGAAACAATACGCAATGCAAACCAACTCTTCTCAGCGTCTTTCTGCTTATCACAGCACCTCCCTAATGCAAGCCGCTTTGTTTCAAGTTCCAAATAGTAAAAGAGTTGAGAAAGACATTCACCTGCCAACCTCATCATGCAGCATCATGATCTACATAGCAATGATAGCATAGCCGCACCAGACGTAGTACGGATTTGAAACCAACTACTCGGGAAGCCAACGTTCCGCGGAAAAAGAGACTATTGATCCAGCCATTTAACTTTTCACAATGACCCGAGTCCTAGAAGTGTCTGCCGAGTATCAAAAGCTCACAGCAGAGACGATACTATTTCAACCAGTAATCAATTCCAAATTTTGCATGCCAAGGTATCTGCTCTATCAATATCAGTAATCATGCAATCCAATTCCGCCCTTACCATATTCAACAGACTCAGCCTTTTTGATTCCATGGAACCTCCAGAGACTAGGACTTTGCCCTCGGCTCGGGACATCTATGTGCCCTCACCAGACAATGTAGTTGTAGATAGTTCCGGTGACTTCTCTCTCTCCAACCCTTGCCAACTTGAAGAATGGAAGAAAGCATATTACTCAAAACTCCCCTCTCCTAGTCATAAGACTCTCCAATTGTGACATTGGTCTTCTGCTCCAGCACTAGATACTTCCACCGTATGCCAGAAGTAACTTGTATGGTTAGAGATTACATAGATGCTTCCATAAAATTTCCACCCAACCACCTAACCTCCATTAAACACTACCCCGATTCCAACTCAAACACCCCTTCCTTGACTTCCCATCTTACCCCTATCGCAATGTGTGAACCGCATCCGACACCCAATAACCCTCGCCAAATGCCATTTAATCCCGCTCCTAATCCCCAAAGGCCACACCTCCGTAACCACATCCCTCTATCCCCTCAACCCCAACACCACCTTCCCACAAACCATCAATTTCCAATCATCACTCCAAACCAGACAATGACCAGATAAAGAAAGTGAAAATGAAATACAAGTTTCTACCTTGACACTGTTACGCGGCTCCCAAACCTGAGATACCACCCACGAAAGAAGAAGAACAAGACGAAACGAAGTCATGATAAAAGATACAGAATGAGGAACATACGTTGCTTTCCCCAAGAAGGCGAACCAAGCAACCACCAGTACATCATTCTAGCATCTCACATCACAACCTACATCGCCAACTCCTCAGAAGCTTGTACTGCACGTGTGTACGTACACGTTCCCCAAGATTCAGGAATCCCACCAAACATAGCTGGTTAGATAGGCCTGAATAAAGCGCTAGGCAGCCTGTTCGTCACTTTTTACAAGTTCGTGAAGCTACTCGCCCTCGCAGAAAGGCCTAGGGGCCATGACACCCCAAAAAAACATATTCCCTCTTCCGTGTGAGCTTGCGGAAAATGTAAGTGGATATCCTTTCCATATATTCAGCAACCCAGGAACAAAGTAGCAGAATAGCAAAGAACCCAAGAAACAATTCAACATCCCCTACCAAACCCAAGGGCAAACAAAAAAATAAGTCATCGATTGAAGAACACTATAAACCTACAAAGATAATTCATTTCCCTTTTTCCCTTTTTGAATCTTTCCCCTACAAAGCAAAAGAGAGAGAAAAGGAACGTGATAAACCCATTTACCTAAAAGAATCTAGAAAAAATCCTCAAAAACATCCATCGCACCAATCTCCAATCTCCAATTTCCAATCTCCAATCTCCCAGTCCCTAGTCCCTCAAACCCCAGAAAATAGATATTATCCTCCTACCCTATCTCTGCTCCCTCCTGATCGTACAGTACAACCCAAACCCACTCACCAAGAACCCGCCACCCCTCCAGATCCAGATCGAAATCCAAATCTAACTCAGATGGCACCCAGTACCTACAATACCAAGTGCAAGAGCAAGTGCAACTACAACCAGTACCCACTCACTCACCCTCTCAATCCCACCAACTGCCTCTACCTCTTCCACACCCACCTCTCACTCTCCACCATCTATATCACTTACCCATAAACACAAACAAACACAAGCTCCACCTCAGTCCATTGTCCTTCACCTCCCCTTCCCCATCAATATAACGAGTAAACCCCGCCTCATCCACCGCACCACCTCAACAGCCCACCTCACCACTCACAGCAACACCATCTTACCTTATCCATACCATACCATAACATACCATCCCTACCCTCCCATCCCCTCTCATCACATACCGAGCTGTCACATCCTCATACCCCTACCCCTCACCCAACCCTAACACCCCTCAACCACCCTATCCCCCTCAAAACACCACACAAGAGACGCCCTAAAACCTACCTACCTACCTACATACTTACAACTTCCCCACTTCCCACTTCCAACTTCTCACTTCTCCCTTATGCCAACACACAAAGCTACCTACCTACCTACAAAAAGCGACACACAAACACACATAAACCACCAGACCACCAGACCGCCCCCCTCCCACTGCTCCCCCCAGAACCAGAACTCATCCATCAATCCCCTATCAATACAGTATTACCCTACCAACAACATACAGTACCAAGATCCCCCCTCCCCCCATTTTACATACTCAACTCAACTCATCTCCATTCATCTCAACCCAATTCAACCCAACCCAAACCACCATTCCATCTATCTCATCCCACTTCTAGAAAAGCAACTTGAAAGGATAATACACATCCTTATACCAAAGCATGAATTTAATATAAATCTACAGTACGCATAAAAACCCAAACCCGCACTCAAAAGAAAAGCGAAAGAAAAAGGGAAAAATGAAGGGGGTATACTACAAACAAACTAGAACAACCACCCACGAACCCAAACAAAACAAGAAAAATACGCAAACAAACAATAAACCTCGAGGATCCCAAAAATTCTTTTTCCCTTCCCGCTGACCCATCTGTCATGCCATAAAAACAATTCTCGCTTTTCTCATTCCAGTCCATTTCCCATCCCATCATCCCACATCCCACCATTCATCATTATTAATTAACGTAACCACCATGAGACCTCCCACCCCTCCAACCTCATTCTAAGCCTAAAAGTATTACATCCCCATCATTCAAGCATCTTCTCTCCCCTTCTCCTTCGTAAAAGTAACCCACCTATCTAACCCGCCCTTCGCCTTCCTAGCAGCCTCCCCGTGAAATCTTTCCTCGTACCAAAGAGCCGGCACAAGCAACCGATACGGCATAGTAATACCCGCGGGATCCTTATGACTAACCTCCATATTCAGAGAGATATCCAGTCCACCTTCAAGATCAATCTTGGTATACCCGGACTTGCGTTGTTTCTGCGAGAGTCCCGTAGGCGTACGATGGAAATTGCGCTTGTTGAATCCTCGTTGGGGCTGGCCACCCGCGACCGAGGTCGAAGCTCCGTGAGCAGGGTTCGCAGGTACACGACCCCAAGTACCGTTCGTTTCGGGGAAGTATCCTTCTTCTTCGTCATCGCACGCTGAAGATCCAGCTCCTCCTCGAAGACGCACCTGGCGCGGAGGGCTATGGTAGTCTTCAGAGTAGTCATCGTCGCTATCTTCACCATAGCCATTAATCCCACCACTATCTGGCTTTCGTTTGCTACTTCTTCGGAAGAGGCTTCCGCCACCAGTTGAGGCTCTTCTTGTCAGTGACAGAGTTCTTGTTAATGACAAAGTTCTAGTCAGGAGTCCTGGACGCTCAGAATCAGTTGAACTACGGCGTGTCATTGATGCTCTCCTGTTAAAGAATCCCTGGTTCGACAGCGGGGGTGCTCCAGATCCCTCTGCGCGATACATAGGTCCACGTGTGGTTGTTGAAAGTCTTCGCAAGAGGCCACCTCGAGTTGGTGGTGGTGTTCGACTCCCATCTGTTTGAGTTTGAGGGCTTGGCGGAGGAGACAGTTCTGGATCATATGGTCTGATGGAGCACCAGTTACGGCGATTTAAGAGGCATTTGTTGTTTCTGGGCTTGCCGTTGACGTCATGGGTAAATATTGGAATCATATCCTCGTCAGTATCCTCGTCAAGATGATGGACCTTATTCCGCTTGTTAAGTACATCAGCAAGAGCATCAGGGGGTGGTGCGTTAGCAATTGCCGAAGATATGACATTGGGCATGTAGCGATGATCTTTATCCTTGGGAATGCCGAGTTTTGGGTTAGAATAGAATTGCCCAATTGCTCCTAGATGCACATCGCCACTATCCATGTCAGTCTCTTCATCCAGAGCTTGATTGATTTGTCTTACCCTAAGATCGTAACTCGCACGGACTTCACGGCAGCCAAATCTTGCAATTTCTGAATGAACCAGTTCCGTTCTCCCTTGTGAAGCTTTGCAGTCCAGTGATCATCCAGGTCATCCAAAATCTCGACACCCCCATCCAAATGATTGAGGAGATTATTCCCGAAAATTCCAGCCCGTCCGAGTGCTTTGACTGGTTGGAAAGCCCGCGACGTAAGTCTACTTGACAGTTAGTCCATCTGATACAAATATAACAACGTCAAAGTTGGACTCACATGTTCTCGAGCCAAACCATTCTAGGGTATGCAACTGGAACACCGAGCATGACAATGAGATGTTTGGTGACACCCTTGATCATCTCTCTCTCAAGCCGATCAAATATTTTATCGTATGTCTCAGTTCTTACTATTTCATCTTCCATCCGCTCAGTTCGACAATCCATACCCAAAAATGTGATACCTCGTCCAAGCTCTGTACAGATACTGCGACTAACTTCTCTTATGTATGGACCAGGTGTATCACCCAAGATCCACTGAGGCTCGGTGTCTTCCCCTTCGTCAATACTACTTTGGTGCTGGAAAAGCATGTAATATTTAAAGGCTATTGCTCCCAGACCTCGCATGACAGGTGAAAGCATGTGACGGTCCGGGTACGAGCCGTAACCATCAATTATATCATGGTCATCAAATATGTTGACCATAGGAATTTGTGTCATAGCAAGTCCGAAAAGACCTTGCGAAAACCACATACAGTACCGGTTGAGGTAGAACGACTCGAGCTCCTGTTGGAGTTCGGCTGTAAAAGGGATATTTTCCTTGTGATGTGAACCATTGAGTCGTGTCCACTCTTTGAAGATTACCGTCTCATGCATTACTGCATCGTTGTAAATTTGGTCACCGCCCCCAAGCATGACGTGGAATGGCTGGGTTTGGTGGTTGTTCAATACGTCCCTCCAGAGAGGATCTGGTCCATTCAATTGATTAGGATCGATGCCATAACTGAAACCGTTGCAACTGCTGTACATGATGTTCATTGGTTGACCGCGGGCTGGTACCCAAAAGCCTGTCGCTGGACCACGATTAATACGGTAAGCAATTCGTTGTTGTTTAGTGCGAAGTTCAATTTCGAGGTTGAATCTCCAGAACGTGACACCTTGCTCTGTATGTAAGCGAAACCCTCTTACTTCCTTGTATTTGCCAGCCTTTTCTCCGTCGTAGTGTGGCCTTGCGCATTTTTTGTCATTGCTACCGTCCAAGTTACTTCTCTGCATTTCAAACAAACCATCATCAGACTCTTCTTTCGATAGATCTCGCCCTTCTTCAAGATCCTCAACAGGTCGTACGTAGAGGGTTCTACCATCTCTACCGATTTTGGGAAGTCCTGCAAGTGGGTCAACATATTCAGGAGCAAGTCCAGCACCATCAACTTGTGAAGGAGGCGGCGGCAAAAGGTCCATTGGTTGGAGAAATAATCGCAAAGTTGGAGCTAATTCGTATGAGGACTGAGCATCTTGGGTCACAATCATAATCGTTCCTCTCCATATTTCTCTCTCGTGATTGACACCAGTAAGTGCTCGAACTGCACGAGAAGGCGCGGCTTCGCGACGAAGTCCACAGTATCGTAGCATTGGGCCTGCTCTCATATGTAGAGGTGGTTTGAATCTAGTTGGGGCTATTTCATTTCGGACGCGGATGCCCCGCATCGGACAGGTTAGCTTATGAACGTTTGGATTGGATGAGTTGGTAAATTGAGAAAGATTATCCATGGACTTGGAAGGCGACAAATGAGAAGGAACATGAAGCAGTTTTGCAGAGGTGTCCTTGAATGACTCCGAGACCGTCTCGCCTGTCACCCGCCCCTGCATACCTTCCCTCTTCTTGTCGGGCCCAAGATACTGACGCCGGCTAGGGCTAACCTTCGTCAAAACCTTGCGAGCACCAGGAAAACGCTTCTTTTCTATATTTTGACAATCACACATGTCGCCAACATTCCTGGGGGGTGAGTCTTGAATTTCCATACCGTTTTTGTCATCGTATTCTCCATCGTAGGCTTCTGCTCGACGGGGTTTGCTTGTACTCGGATGTCGCTTCCCAGTATTCCCGGCTTCCCACCATGCCTTATCTTTCTCGAGCTCAATCTGCTCATCATTCTCAAGATCCAGCAATGATCCAGACAATTGAGCTACTCCACCTTTTTTCCATTCATCAAGTCTGGTCGATGGGGTGTAGACTCGTTGTCCGGATGTATTTTCATAATGCCGATTTAGCAAGTCTGAAATATGATGGTGGTTTTCTACTGATCTTTCTTCAGAAGCACCTCGTGTTTCATTGCTCACAGACCTAGTAAATGAGGACCCATGTTTTGTATCATTGGCTTTCACACTTTCTGTTGCTCGACCATTTCCTGGCTGTATTGACTGTAGAGCACCCTGTGAGAAATTTTGTCCTGTCAGCTGCTGAACTTTGCTCAAAGTTTTGCGCCGAACAGGTTTGTTGCCCATATCGTCACTTGAATAAGAATCGATGTGCCTAGCGGACTCCGTGGGTGATGGTGGAAGCTCCTTGTCCACAGACACTCGAGGATGACAGTGAAATGCTGTCCCTCTAGGTGGGCCTTCGCTTTTCTGATCAATGGCAGGTGGTTTTGAAGAATTCTGCTTTCCAGCCTCAACTCGACGTTGCGACCAAGGATCTCCGGGAGGTTCTTTCTTGAGTCTATTGCTCCCGCTTCGGCCAAGTTGTGCACTTACTACACCGGCAGTGGCCCCGGCTACTGCAGCTGGAATAATTGGTCGATCACGAGTACTTTGTCCACGGCGGGGCGACGATGAAGTCTCTTGTTCTGTGAACTTCCTGGTTCTTTCGGGCTCTTCGTAACTAACAGCTCGAATAGAACTTTTGGCGGGAGAATCGACCGGCTTTCGTTTTTCCAGAGTTTTCTTCCTTTGCGGCGAATCGGTTTGTTCAGTGGTTATGCTTGTCTCTGCGCTGGCATCTGGTAAGTCTCGAGGCTCTGGTCTAATGCCGCCCTCAGGAGCTTTTGCAACTGGTCGATTTCTGAACCGAACCGAGTTCTGTTTGCCTTTCTCCCCGTTGCGTTCCGCCTTTGCGAGTCTTTCGGCCTCCTCGACCCGAGCTCTTTTCTCCTCTTTAGTAATACTATCAAGTGTCAATTCGAGCCTCTGCAGAGGGGATCGATCAGGTGCCCAGTCCCGTCTTCTTTGAGATTCTCCTTGTGAAGCTAGGGAGCCTTGTCTCCGCTGACGTTGAGGAACGTCGATTCGTTCAGGTACTGTAGTATCCCATTCCAGCTCATCATGCGCTCCTGCTCGACCTTTTTGTGCACTACTTCTCCTAGAGCCTGATGTAGAGTTTCCTTCTCGTGGATTTGAACGATAGTACTCGTTTGCTACACCTTGACTTGAGGTAATTGGTCCTTCTGACCGTCTTGCTGACCTCGAACGTGCAGGCGGACCGGCGTTATATGGTTGTCTGTAGCTAACGGGAGGTGGTGGTCGAGGAACGTCTGGAGCTGCGGGAGGAGCTTGATCTCTATTCCTGCTTTCTCGCCGTCTTCGTTTTTCCAAGTAATCGTTATTCGCAGAGGAAGGTGCCTCGTACGGTAAGGAAGGCGGTCGAGGAGCCAGTCCTCTCACACCGAAACTAGAGTCTGTCGGAGAAACGAATGGGCTCTGCGTAGAGACCGTGGGCGCATCGGTTTGTGTAGAGCTTCTTTCCGGTCGACGAGTGGACTGAGAAGAGACTCGATTTGACGACCGGTCAGGTTTGGTGTCAATGGACAGGTCGTTCCTGCCATCTGGATCCATTTTGGTATTGCTGGTACTGGTCCGCCTATCGCGAAGATCTCTCGCTTCTCGGTCGTCCCTTCCGTCTTTCATCTCTTGTTCTTGCTTCAGCGAATTCCCGCGAACAATTTTTGGGGGAGGAAGTGCGCCCCAGTATGGGGTAGGTGCCATAGACATATAGCAGTTACCTATAGATAGATGATTTTATCCACGCTACGCTCCGCCACGCCACGAAAATTGGCCTTCGGAAAGTGAGTCGCAATGCTGTAGCTTCCCGGGTTCAATCGGAAAACCGGCGTTGGTCGCACAATTCTTCCCAGCTGCTGGCAGGGAGGGCGAAGCAAAAGCAAAAGCAATTGGAGGTTCGTCGTCATCAACCAACTACTTGCGCGTTTCTATGCGCCGATGAGTGTAGCAAGCGAATCAGTGCAGAAAAAACGAGTTGGAAGCTGTGAGGGGCATAGTGAGACGGCAATGAAGGATAGCTAGCATGCAAGTGTGCGAGATTGCACGATGGTGATGGTAAAAGTTGGTCAGTGGTTCTCAAGCTGTCGCAAGAGGTTGGGCATGAAAGATGGGAAGGACAGGGATGTGTGGTGGCTGGAAGAGCTTCACTTCTTGGCAGTTCAATTCCGACTGCCCCGGGGCGGGAAGACAAACGCAGAAGGTTGTACCGGTTGTACGAGTACCCATCATGGGGATGCGGTGTGAGTGTCAAGGTTTTTCTCGAGGTATCAAATGTACTAGACGAAGTCATTGACGCTAATTCATTGATGTTTCTGCAAGGCAGGAGAACTATCGAAAGTTAGAACATGTGAGGATCAGGAATATTGTGAAGATCAGAATATAACAAAGTAGAGAGCCATTCAATTGAACGGCGGCACAGCCAATTGGCTGACTAAATCACTCTAGAATGGTTCAATTCAATTCAGAAGCTATGTTTATGGCCAATTCCACTTGCCTGGCAAAAGATTGACGATTTGCCAGACCAATCGAGATCAATCGCATAGCCGTCCCTTCGTCTTTTATTTCCTGTATGCTTTCGCCTCTCTCCTCCACCAATCCTTGAAGTCCATCGTAGCGACATTGATACCCAAATCCTTCAATGCCTCGTTGGACAAATGACAGTCGTATGGCCGTTGCACACTGGCATTCGGATCATTGCCTTCAGTATTAGCTTGCATGCCCTGCAGAGGCAGCCCCATGATCTCGGCGAACAACTCGCAAATCTCGTACTTGGTAAATCGGTCTTCCGAGGAAAACTGTAAAATAGTTGGGATTGGAGCTTTATCTTCTGTCGATAGCCATTTCGTCGATAGCTCTAAGGTTTATGTCAGCGAATACGATCCCATCCGCGAAAGCCGGGAAACTCACCCTCGCACACGCGTGCAACATCCTCTGTATTTGTGGGATAGCGGATGGCCCAATGATCCATCTTGACCACCGCATCCTTCTCCTGGGCCTTCCAGACAGAGTTCATCAGCACGTTGACAGCGCTCTCCTCCGGCTTTTCTGCCTCGCCATATAGGACTGGCACTCTCAAGACTACACCCCAGCCTGCCTTCCCCGCCTTCTCCATCTCGCTCAAGACTGCCTTCTCGCCCTCATATTTGGTATCTCCGTATAGGTTCGGGGGGTTTGGCTTGCTGTCGACTTCATATGGAGCATCGCCCTCTGTGCCGGGAAACACATAGTCGGTCGAGATGTAGAGGAGGAAGATGGATTTAGCAGCGCAGAGTTTGGCTAGGGAAGCAGAGGCAGCAACGTTCAGAGCTCGTGTGCCTTCGGGGTCACTATCGCATTTGTCTGGGAATCGATTCGCAGCACCTGGAGAGTGTCGTCAGTGTTTGCTGTGCGCCGCAGGGTAGAATAAAGGGTAAAGTTTGCACTCACAATGAACCACAACCAAAGGTCTTCAGATGCTCCTGCGTGTCAGTGCTGTAATGTGAAATGGAACGTAGCATAGAAACGTACTTGACCTCGTCCAGTGCTTTGGTGATCTCAGCCTCGGAGCTCAAGTCCAGCTTCATGATTGAAGGCGGCTTTGCGCGTGTGAATCCGGTGCCCTTGACATCCCAACCAGCTCGTTGAAACTCCTTGACGACCTGTCGGCCGAGGAGGCCTGTTGCGCCTGTGATGAGAGCTCTTTGGGTCATCGTGGACTCCAGTTGCGTGGTTTGATCGTTGGCGCTGGGTCTGGCGCTGGGTCTGGCGCTTTGCCCAGCTCGCCTGGAAATGCAACATTTGAACATTTTTGTGTAGTAGCGTGGCGCGTCGGGTCACGACACAACAGCAGCTCCAACTTTTAATGGCAGGATGGATGGAAGAGAGGATACTCGTAGGTTAGAGTTTATTTCCTTGCAACCAGATAAACCTAGTTATGGTGGTTGTGTTCGCAGTTGTAGCCGTACCTATCTACCATCCAAGCAATACACGTACGCGTCCTCACTCCGTCCCTCTGCCATGGCCTCGGTGTTGGTGCATCTCATCGTCCATCGTATCATCCATCGTATCCACCAAACTCTTCCTCACGACACCCCACAAAGGACATGCGCGCAACGAAAAGGATCTTCTTCCGAAGAAATGTGTGTTTCCAAAGATTCCCTATCAGGCCGGAGCCCAACAGGAGCGGTCATGGTATAGTTTTCAACTAGCAAAAACGCAAACTCGGACGAATCCTCACTGTTGTGCGTAAAACCCATGCACTAAGATGGAGAGGAAAGGAAGGATTTTTGGAAGGGGGAGCTCTGTTATTTATACCTGGACGGGCACTCGTAAGCGAGCGGTAAACGCCGCTGCCAAGACAATTTGCTCAAACTGAAAGTCAGGTGATTACGGTGGGAGGCGGAAGTTACGACTTGAGGTGTCAACATTTATTCAATATGGAAGGTACGACCAGCAACATCATTTGCAGCCTTCACTATCCCGGAGCTTCTCCTCCAAAGCAGGTGAGAGAGAGGGATGAGTGAAGAGACCTCGGGATCCTTCCAAGGCTCACATCACCCATTCGTCTCATTACTGGACACCAATAATTCTCAATACACCTGAGTGCCTGGCATTAGACCGTCACATTGAACAGTGTGTAAGTCAATTCATCATCTCAAGTTCTGACTACTCAGTACATTCAGTAGAGCCATATCTATCGTGTCAAGTAAAAACCCCAAGTTCAAAGTAGTCACAGGCACAACAACAGGCTCCGGAGTCACTGCGATCACGGACCCTTCAAACCTCAAATATCGCCCGCCCAAAGATGCTGGTCCCTCAATCGTGATGCTCCTTGCCAAAGATAGTCAATCTGACCTCCTCGCCTGCAATATTTGTAACTTGACAATCCTCTGCACCTCTGACCCTCCAAAGTCCTCCCTCGTTGATTCGAAAGCTCTTTCCATCTTGGCGATTGTTATCGGTCACCATGACGAGCAACGGTCCGCCTTTGGTAACTTCACAAAGCACAACCCCTCCTTTCTCAGCCTTGATATCACGAGTGTTACCAGCTGAAAGCATGAGAATACGACAAGTGCTGTCACCATATATGATGGTCCTATCCGGAGCTGACTCGAGGTAGACGGTTGAGTATGCGATATCTGGTACTCATTAGTATGAAGTTGAAGCAATGGAAAGGGAGGAAGTGACTTACTTTCTTCCATCTCGGCATCACCACTTCCAATGACAAGTCCTCTAACCTTTCCTATCGTCTCCTCCCAATCATCATCCACTGCTTCACGTCTTCGAGTTTGCAGCGAGGACTTTGCTTTGACGGGAAGTGGCTCGAACGCAACACGACGAGGGATTGGCTTGGCGAACATATCATCCGAGATGTTGCTGAGCTGCTTTCTCATGGAAGAGGCAATTCCAGCTCTGCCAGCATGTTCAGTGACAGTACTTGGCAAAGGGGTTTTGGCTTTCCTGGTGGATTTTTTTGGCAATTTCTTTGGCGACTCCTGCTTGATGGCGTTGAGAGATTGGGTGCTGTTGGAGCCGTGAATACGTGGTGGTGGTCGAATTGGTGTCTCAGCACGTTGACCATCTCCATTGCCACTGTCCTCCTCTGCGCTTGGTGTCTTTTCTTGAATGAGGGTTCCAGGAAGTTTGACAGTATCAATGAGCGATATCTTCCTCTCCGTGTCTTCAGCTGCGCTCTCCTCCTCTGTGTTGGCATCATACCCATCGCTTCCAGCCTTTCTACGATCAGCCTTCTTCGAGCCTCCAGACTTACGACGACGCGTGGCTGGTGGTGTTGGGGTGACATTGATGCGCTCGCGGTCACTCACCTCGTCTCCGCTGAGAGTGGCCTCTTTCGTGGCATTTTTGTGCTTGCGGAAAGGCAATGAGGCGCCTGGAACTTGGCTCGCGATATCCTCCTCATCATCGTTGCCTCCTACAATCTCAGAATGTCTTCTCTTTCGCGTCTTGTGGATCTTGTGCTTCTTCTTTTTCTTCTTCTTACTCTTCGCGCTGTTGTTGACTTGAGATGAAGGATTAGCGTCAGCTTCCTCATCAGCTGCGTAACCACCGAAGGATGCGAGTGCGTGCTTCATGGTTTGGCTCTCCTGTCGGTTACGTTTGTTTTCAAATTGAGTAGAAGTAGGGGAGGAGAAGCACAATTGGGGCTGGGTTTGATTTTCGGAGGCCATTGTAAGAGGTGGTGGTCTAACAAAGTTGTTTGCCCAAGGTCGGTGGTTGACAACGATGAAAGAACGCGGGATGTTGGTGGGTCCACATGTCGGTTATTATGGCAACCAGGAGTGGCCGTTGCTGCAATGGTGCCTCTTCAAAGGTGAGGCCAACGAGCAAGCAGATCAGAAACCAGGAACTTGGGATGCCATACAGATCGGAACATCCCAATGCACTCAAAGTAAGTGTGCATATTCTACATACACATACCTATGCAAGGAGGTAATCTAGCAGCCCTAGATATCCAGCCTGGTTTTTCAAGGAAGCTTGGGATGATAAACACTTACAAATCTCATGAAGATTCGCATAGTTGACTTGACTGCATGAGACTTGAAAGGAGATTGTACTTCTCCCTAGGTCTTGAAGTATCTAAGTAGGTATAGCTCCAGCTTTATTCCGCTCTCAATTAATAACTGGTGAATAGAACTTGACGGTATTCATTCCGTTCTCAGGAGTGAATGCTACATGGCAAGGCGAAGCGAACCCCGGGATGATGGAGCAACTTTGGTCTTGTTTTTTCCAACCCTTCGTTTCCCTTCAACGCGATTTGGAATCCGCAGTCCTCCAACAACAAACCTCGCAGGACTCTTGACGACCACCACCACACCAAGCAGTGAGACATCCTTCCCGCCTACAGGCAACTATTCAAATATATTCGACAGTCCTCAAGTTGTTATAGCTCCTGAGATGGCGAACACAGCACCTGCCCGCGGGGAGAACCCGACGTCCACCACCCCCGTCACCTCTACGTATGTTTCTCATGCTATTCATATCGCTTGAACTTGGAAACTAATTATCGATCCTAGCATGCTCTCCTCTGGCCGATACTCTGACCTTGTATTCGTCTGCAAGGGAAAATCGTTCAAGGTACACAAGGCAGTCGTCTGCCTTCAAAGCAAACCCATCGCAGCTGCCATCGATGGTGGATTCAAGGTAAGTTTATATTGCCCTAACTTTTTTTCGCGTTTGATTCAACAGACCGCAGCTAACTCCTAATGCAGGAAGCCGTTGAGTGCAAGTTTGAGTTCGAGGAAGAGGACCCAAAGACCGTCGAACTATTCGTCAAATTCCTCTACTTGCGTGAGTACAACGACGGCAGCCGCAAGCAAGAAGCAAGCGAGAGTACAAGAGCCGGTCCATTATTTACCAAGGCTGGTCATGCAGACATCCGCGGCGTAAAGGACTTTGAGATCTTGCGCAATTACGAGGCCACTATGTATTTAAACAACGGCAGAGAATGGTGGAAGAACTACAACCCCGTCGGATCCCAATCTACCACCACCAACCCTAACACTGCCTCCACCAATCCTCCAAAATACACCCACAACAACCTCGCCCTCCTCCAAAACGCAAAGCTCTACATCATGGCCGAAAAATACGACGTCCAACCCCTCAAATTCCTCGCCGAGCAAAAATACACCGTCCTCGCCCCCTCTACCTGGAACAGCCCCTCCTTCATCACCAGCCTCCGTCTCCTCTACGAGGGCACTTCCGAATCCGACTCTCTCATGAACTACGCCATCCGCATCGCCTCGCACCACGTCAGCATCCTCATCGACCGTCCGGACTACGCCCTTCTCTGCAAGGATCACGGCGAGCTCGGCTTCGAGATCATGAAGGCGCTTGCGCAACGACGACACGCTTGTGACACTCCCCCTCCTCCTATTCCGGTCTGTGATGAGTGTCGGCAGAGTTTCTATAAGTGTGTTTGTGGTGCGGCGGCTTTTGCGAAGAGCTATGCGACGATGGTGCGCGAGGCGGGCTTGGATCCTAGGACTGCTTTTAATGCTTCTAGAGGTCGTACTGGTGGTGGTGCTGGTGCTAGTGGTTCGTGTGCGCGGCATGGTCGAAATTAGGGGTTTATACTTGCTGTATACTGCCTAGGAACTTACATATTTGGTGTTCTTTTGAGATGGGAAATAAGTAGTACCGTACCCGTAAATGATGATTAGTAAATACAAGCTTTCTCTACCGATCTTAGATTCTTTTCTCGTGTGATTCTTAAAGTAAATAAGGATTTCTTCATCTAAGTGAATGAACAAAATATAAACCTGTTTTCTCTGTAAATCCTAATCTCTACCCACTTAATAAAATTCTCCTTACCCTATAAACAAATAGAATTATCTAACTATCTACCGAGAAATCCCTTTTAAGAAACTTATCTTAAAGTGAGCTAGGGTATATAATTACTCTAAAAAAATAGGTAACGTAAGAAAGAAAGGGGGTTATTAGATTTTACGTTTTACGTTTTTAGTATAGCGTTTTAGGGTTTTTATAGGGCTTTAGTTTACTAAAAAGATAAAAGAATAAGGAAGTAGGGCTTTTTAAAGTAGAGAGGGTAAGGACAGTTAGTTAGTAGAGTTATTAAGTATAAGAAACGTATTAGGATTTAATGATATAGTGTCTATAGAAGGATATTTAAGGCTAGATATTTTATTGCCGGATAGATGATGGGTGGCTGAGGTAAGAAATGGGTAAAGATAAGGTGGTGGAGACGTGGAGAGAGAAAAGGGTAATGTTAGGTAGTTAAGGGAGTGAATATAGCGAGTGTAGAGAGGGGAAGGGAGGGGAGGGGTAGGCTGTGGTAGTTGTAATGAGGAAGAGAAGGGATGGAATAAGAGGTAATAAGGAGAAGGAGATGAGAGGGGGATAAGATAAATCTTGAGAGGGGAGGGAGGAATGTTGAAAGTTGTATGCGTTACTTGAAAAGATAGGGAAGTATAGAAGTATAGAAGTATAGAATAGGGGGCGAAGGCGAGTAGGGGATCTAATGTGGTATTATAGTAGAAGGAGAGGAGATAACGTATATACTAAGGAGAGAATAACAAGAAGAAGAAAATAGGAGACGGGAACTTGGAAAAGGTAAAGCGAGCTTGTAAGGTAGTCGTAGTTAATTGTGAGGGTTGGAACCCATGATGGAGGCTCGGGCCATGCCCTCGCTAAGCACTGACCAAAGTCCTCGTTAAGCACTGACCAAAGTCCCTGCTTAGCACTGGCCATTACCCCACTGCCAAACAGGTTTCTACTTTTCCACACTTTCTTGTTTTGTTCTTCTGACATCATGTATTCGTCATTCAAGTTTCTTGCAAGTTTCTTGGAACATTCAGGAAGCTCTTCCTCTCTATATATAGAGGAAGAGCTCGCATGTATATAGTCTTCACGCACCTCTTAATTGAATATTCGAAACCACACCTTTGAGCTATTCGAGGTCTGGCCTCTCACATTAATAATAAAATGAGAGAACGGGGTATTAAGAGGAAACGGGAGGATGGAAAAGTATTAGGACGCTTACCGATACGTACACGAGGCTTACTATTATAATAGCTACTGTTGGTGTAAAGACTAGGGTTTGGTAAAGGATGTGTGAGTTTAGTATATTTTACGCGAGTTTTATAAGTGGTGTTTATATTAGGGAGGAAATTGAGGAATGCTATAAGAAGCGATGTTTTGTATTACATGACAATATATGTTGCGTTGTATCGTAGTAAGATCTAGGTTAGTGTATAGTATCCCCCCTCCTTTCCTCTCCTAGATACCGGGAAAGGAGTAGGAAATCTATATCTTCAGCTAGAAGGAGAGGAAAATAGGTTACTTGTTTAAAAAGAAGTAGATAGGGAGAGGTGGGATTCAGGGGGGGAGTAGGAAGGAGAGGACAAAATAAGGTGGAAAAATAAGGCTATTCGTAGGTACGCTAGGTTCGTCGAAAGTATAGTGACTACGTAAGTACGCAAGGTCGCAAGGTTCGGAATATCCCGATAGATACCCTTACCCTGACCCCTAGGTGTAGATTAAGGACGTGTATTTCTATCTAATTTCTACCTGTTTTACTACTAACCAGTGACTACTACGTAGACCTACTAAAACTTATAATACCAAGCCTTAGGAGTACTCCTGCCCTCTCCTATCCGAGACCCTAGCAAGGAGAAGGAGTACTAATTGGCTAGGATTGTAGTAGGAAAAAGAGCTCTCTAATTTATACAGATAGGAACGGAGATTCCGGTAGAAAAGAGTGGCGGGGAGGACTTCGGAGGGGAGATACTATACACTGAACTAGGTAGTGCCCTCGTTTAACTTCACTCCCTTTTCCACCGCTAAAAACCCCTTTAGTAAACAAGGTTACAAAAATAGAAGCAAAACATACACCAAACAGAAAATCAGCAAAATGCTCAAGGTTCTGGCAATATCATCATCATTATTCCAATACATATTCTTACATGTTCTTCCATTCATTTGCACCAATATCCCGTAGCACAAAATGTGCTGGACTTGCAGGTTGGGCTCGAGGTGAGGATCCAAGGGGAGAAGGTAAGTCTTTTTACAGAAGAAGTTGAAGAAGAGTTCTCTCTGTGCTAATATGGATCTGGATTTTGGGCTTATATTTGAGGTGATGTTACTGTAATGGGGACGTGTGGCAGTGTCTCATGCATGGTGGGGGCGGGGCAAATGAGACTGACCCGAACATGAGCCGAGGCCTCCCAAAATTTACAGTACCCCTCACCCTCACCCAAAACCTTTTCGAGAAAATCAAAGCCAACGAACGCGACACCAGCAACCACAAGCCATGGCTCCCACTCCCAATATCACAGAGGACGAAATCGATGACCTGCTCTACTTTGCCCGTACTGGAGATCCCGAAGAGCTCAATTCTGCAAAGACTGCCATCTGCCAGCGAGAAAATGTTTCTGTCCAGGGCTTGTTAGAGGTCGCGAAGGACGAAAATACAGGCAACGGAGTTCTACATATGGCAGCCGCAAATGGTTATAATGGTACGTCCCAAGGGCATGTATTCTGCTGCTTATCTGCTGCAGATGTTGGAATATATTGAATCCTACTCATGGCTGACGATGAATCGCTCTAGGAATTCTCCAAGAATTATGCAAAGACCTATCGCAACCGACTCCTCAGAACCCCGCCATGCTCGCCATCATCAACGCTCAAAATATTGCTGGTAATACTGCGCTCCATTGGGCTGCCTTGAATGGCCATCTGGAATCAGTGAAAGTTCTACTAGAACAAGGCGCGGATCCTACAATCACGAATCGGAGAGGCCATGATGCAGTTTATGAAGCCGAATTGAATGACAAGAAAGAAGTCGTTGAGTGGGTTCTCAAAGAGGGCGGCGAAGGCTTGGAAGAGGGAGTCAGTGGAGAGGCAGGTGAAGGGGCTGCTGATGACGGTGCGGATGAGGACATGAGCGAGGAGGACGCAATCGTCAACAGCGAGGATCTTTCGAAGAATATTGTGGATGAATTGAAGAGTATGGGCATTGATGGTAAAGTCCCAACGACATGATACCCAGAATCTCGAATATGTGAATTCAGCGATAAAATCACCAATTGGGGGATACCTTGTCTCCGCCATTCATCCGCCCAGATGAAGAATTGTTCGTGGTCGACATGACCCGGGGATATCCTGCTGCACATTTTACCTCCAGTGGCGCGGTTTGCATGGCCGTCACGCGGATCTCATCGAGCTCTCCGAGAATAAGGACGAGTTACACGCTTGATGGAAGTGCTTTTGATTTGTCGGTAGAGGATCCGTCAGCGGTTAAACTACTCATGGCCTGTTTATTTACGCAGCAAGAGTTCGCTACCAATCGAAATTCAGACGAGGAAGACCGTTGAAGAACATTGGGTAATGCCAACTCAAAATTGAAATTGGGTTCAAATCTTTTCTGAATCTTCTTTCTCAACGATTGTTCAAGTTTCTTATACGTGCATAACTATTGATGACGGTTAAGTACCGTTTTAATTTGCCTTCCTCATTCTTACCAGTATAGGAGGGACGTCAGATTTCTGACTACTAGTTTCATTGGCTGTCTTCTCGAGCACTAGCCCTTGGTGTTTTGAGATCCCTAGTGGTCTAGAGATTGTCCAACTGTTCATGTTGCAATCTCCCGTGGAATCTGTGTAGAGCTTCACTGCATTGTATTCAATTGTTTCAACTAACTTCTATTAATATTAGTTAATTTATAAACGCGCTAATAAAGCATGTGAGAATCCTACACCTCTCAGTTACCACCAACAGCTTGTATTACTCGATAAAACTAAACCGAGACACGGAACGCCTTCGCAACACTCGGAACTCCCGCTGAATTTAAAGCAAAAAACATCCAATACCCAGGTAAGGCAACACCGGCGTCATTTGGAATAGAGAAGACATAGTTCTGTCCATCGATTCCTGAGAATGAGATAGTGGGCACAAGTGGAATCCGCCTCTGATCCGTATTCACAGTATGAGTCGCAGAACCGAATCGAACAATTGAGAAACTCGATGCGGCCGTATGAGTGGTAATTGAGATCGTTCCGCCTACTACTACAGCTTCTGCCGAAATTGACATGATCACAGGTCGTGTTGCCAAAGCTCCTGTTGAGGCAAAGAGATAAGGAGGACTATAGATCTGCGCATCAAGATGGTTGGTTGAGCAAGATGCACAAAGGCCACCCCCTCCAGTAAAGACTCGTCCATCTAGCATAAGTAGGGCAACACTATGGTATGTTCTCGGAATAGCATGCGCTGGAATGATAGTAAAAGCCTGCGTTACAGGATCCCAAAGCTCAGGATTCATGATCGCTGTAGCGTCAGAAAAGGGGACTGCACGTGATTGTCCACCCGTAACAAACACCTTGCCGTTGGGAAGTACAACCGAATTCGCGAAAGCACGAGCATAGGTCATGGAGGTAAGCTTTGTGACCGTGGCGGGAGCTGGTGGTATACCAATGGTAATAAGATGGACATTCTTCGTCGCATCCGAGGGATCGTAGTTTGGCGAACCACCAAATGTAACGATCTTTCCTGCGGCAGCGTCATACATAACTGCATTCCCATCCATGGCATCAGGATCCGCAGCACGAGTTCCGGCAGCGGCTCGTGACCCGGAACCTGAGGTTCCATACCAATTCATTGCTTTACTCGGTCCTGCTTGGAAGACATATCCGTTTTTCCACCCGAAGAGCCAGCCGTGGTTATCGGCTCNTCCATACCAATTCATTGCTTTACTCGGTCCTGCTTGGAAGACATATCCGTTTTTCCACCCGAAGAGCCAGCCGTGGTTATCGGCTCGGTAGGGCCCAGTCGAGTCGGCTGTCAAAATTGGTGCGACGGGACATCCGGAAAGTAAATTCCAGGTGTTGGCGGTTGGGTTGTAGATCTCGCCATTCTTTCCTCCTCGTCCGCCGCTCCAGGAACCGCCGATGGTGAAGATCCTTCCGTCGGAAAGGGTGGCTGATGCTTGGTAGCCGCGGGTGATTTTCATTGCTGCTCCGGCGCTCCAGGCGTTGGTTGAGGAGTCGTAGATGCTGGTCTTGGAGGCGTCGTTTCCGCCTGTGATTATTGCTCTTCCGTTGGCGTCAAGTGACTAGAATGGTTAATGTTAGTCTTTCATTTCTTGTGTAAGATCTTACGGAGGAACGTGGGAGTTAAGCGAGATAGGGGAAGTGGGGGAAGCATGAGATGCAGGGTTGGGCGAGGGGAAAAACGTACCATTCCTGGACAGAACATATCATGTCCTGTATTACTAACATTCAACAGCGACGTCGTGCCATCAGGACTGAAGGTTGACATCAATGTGAACCCTCTTGGTGATCCCGAGAACGCATCTTTCGCAAAAGAAGAAAAAGTAAGAATATTTCCCGAAGGTTGAAGAAAACATGCCGCTGCAACAAGGGGCAATGCAATGACAGATCCCCATTTCCCCCACGCAGCAGTCTGTCTCGAAGTCAAAACTTTAGCTTCGATAGCTTTGGCGTCCTCAGGTCCGGTCTGGGTATTGCCGAATGGGACCATAAGTGCTATGGAACAGCTAAAGCTGCGAAGAACATTGCGAATCAGCATCCTGAGTCGCGATGTATTTTTCTTTTTCCTTCGGGTTCTGTAGTCCTCCCGTTCTCCTTATACTTTTAAGGGCCTTTTGTAAATACGGCTCGGTTATCTGCCGAGGATGCACTGTTCAGAAGGTGACTTGGCACAAAAGAAGAAGGGTAAACCTTGCTATATATTTTAAGTATAAAGTAGAAAACCAATCCAAACAAGTCACTGCACAGATCACCTGGATTGTTCTTGATGGAAATCTAAGTTATATACGTGTCAGGTCAAGCAGCGTGTCTCTTTTTGGAGAACCATCCTCCTGCCGTGATCCAAGGCTTCCCAGTCTGCTCTCCAAATCTCATGCTAACAAAAAACTCAAAGAACACCCCAAATTAGAAAGCAAGGTATACAATGATGCACCTGCATACTGTCGGGGAACATTGGAGTATTGGAAAGTCTATATATTCCACCAGTCAAAGTCTAAAAGGACAACTCCTAAACCACTTTTGCGAGCCGCACTTGCGCTGTCAGAGAAACATGGGATTCTAGGCTGCTTTTTTGTGTGATTATACGAGCTTATGAGAGAATTGCGGTCCTACCGGTTCTTTGTGAGTACGGCATGTGTTGAGATGCGGTGTAATATGTCGCTTACACCGGCATTGGACAGTGTCATCAATTCTAAAATGTCACGGCGAATTGAGGGGGAACTTGTTGATAAGAAAGCCAGAAAGACTGGGAACCGTTACTGGATTTGGTTTTCTATCGGGACTTTTATATGGGAAGTTTCTCGACGTGCTCAAGGCATTGGCAATCGGAAGTCCAGCCGAACGAACCCCATCAGGAAGAGATATAAGAACCCTGTACCAACAGAACCTGGCGACGATCAAGCCAATACAAATTCGGAGGCGATCATAATGCTTTCCCAGAGCCTAGAACCTTCCTGGCGGCAGGCGAGGCTTGCGGGGTAGAATCTCTCTTTCGTTGCCCATCCTTTCCAGGTCACTCCAAGTAATGAATCCAGCAGGCTGGATTGACAACTTTCATCATCCTAAAATGTTCAAGTCACTATTCTGATCACATGATACTGTTCTGACAACTACAACTTATTGTTCTATATATCTAGAACTACAGGTAGTGTTGTATTGTTGAGTCTTTTATGCTCCTCGAGGTTGCAATGTCGCTGACACGCATTTGTACCCCTGTATGATACTGTATTACCATACGCGACGACCCCGCATGTTCGTGAACAGCAATCAAGCGGCACATGATACGTCTTCTCTAGCCACCTCTGTGGAAATGATTAGAAGAATTACAAACACCGCTCTGACCCAGTCATTCAATAAATTAGAAAAATGTGCTGTGAAAATTACAGGCTGCGGCACATTTCATGTATATGAATACCACAATTCTTGTCTAGCGGGTAGAGTAGCATCCTCACCTTCCCTTCCAGGCACCAGAAGTCGCCACCCATCGCGTGGCTTTGGAATGGAGCGAGTCTCGCCAATCACGGTATGGTACAGCTCGGATGTTATCCATTTGACGAATATTATTATTGTTTAATGCAGTCATCCCAGCCACTCTCACACCAGACTATCCAGGCTCTTTTGGGTACCGGTTGCCTTCATGATGCTTTCCATGCTTTGCAACAATTCTCAAGACTTTTGTCTAATTTCTAGGATTCCACTCTGGATCTATGTTTCCCAATTCCAGCTCGTCGAGTACATCACTTAAGCCCACTAGTTTAAAACTCGCCTCATCGCTTGTCCCACCTGTTGCGAGCTCATTACTATCGTCATGAACCACAATCAATCCACTCGGGAACTGCTCGTTCAGTCGATTTCCCACAGCTGTAATGCCATCCGTATTACTCACATGATCTACTCCCCCTTTCGAGTTGACAATCGTAAAGGTCTTTACAAAAGCATGAGGAGGTGCACGCTCATACACGTTGTAAGCAGAAACCCCTTGACAAGAAACGATGATATATCCTTGAGTAGAGTTTTTACCAGGGATAAATGTCACGCCTTCAACATCTGAGTAGAGATATCCAGGTTTGAAGTCAGAGTATGTAGAAACGCTGGCGATCTTTGTGCCTTCTGGTGTAGAGGTTTCGGGCTCTGCGTCGTAGCGCCAGAGTGCTGAGGGTTCTTCTCCGATGAAGATGTAACCGTTTTCTTCATCCGTAACGCAGCCTTCGACTTGGCCACCTGAGCCCCCTATGAAACTTCGTACCAGATTCGTGGAGAGAGTGCCATTCAAAGTGCTTTTCAAAGAATATTGGAGATATTCCGCCTTTTTATTGTTGACGAAGAGATATTGTGTCCCTGTTTTAGGAGATTTGTAAGAGCACGATCCGTACGGTTCGTAGTCTTCTGGGAGTGTTTGAATGCCACCTGCAATATCGGAAAGCGTCCCATTAGGACTCATTGCGAAAAGACAGAGCGTGTTATCTGCTCTACATGCCGCATATGCAAGATCGGAAGTAACATTGTTTCCGAGCGGAAAGTTGTATATCATATCAACATTATTAGGCTCTCCCGCTGGAAATGCTTGAAGAAGCTTGCCTTGAAGATCGAATACACCCAGGCCAGCGCCTTGTTCTGACTTTGTAGTTGTAATAATGCGTGATTGGTCTGGGGATATTGGGGATATCCAGACAGCGGGGTCATCTCCATCGCCACCGTTAGCTGTTGTATCGATTTCTGGTTCAACTAGGAGGAATGAGCAATGAAGTCCACCCCATCCAGGTTGACACTCGCATTCGTTGGCTCCAACACATACGCCGTGGCCAGAACAGTTGTCTATGCAAGTGAAATTTTCACAACAGTCTCCAGCAAAGCCTGCAAAACATTCACAAGAATTTGTTGTAGCTGTTTCCGCGCAGAATCCAGAAGAATTACAGTCGTCACAAATGGGCGTGATCAGATCTTTGCTGGTGAAAGCTGGATCGTACGCGGTGTTGACAGATAGATTCAAAGCTTGAAAAGCAGATTCCAAGGAGCTAATTGCAAATTGTTTCTTCTCAGAATCTTCGAGCGCAAATGCAATATATCCAGCTCGGTAATCGGCGAGGCATCCTTGAAATATGGAAAATCCGCTCACTTCTGGATCCTCAACACCGGCTATCTTCATGGATCCCAAAATGCTGAAGTTTGTTGTCGAGACGAGAATGGAGTCTTTTTGACCGAGGAGGAGATATTCTGAGGATTGGGAAACATAAATAGCAAGCCCGGTAACTCCATCTTCTGCCTCCCCCAAAACTTCAATTTCTGGAATGCTGGTCGATTCGGTTGCCTTGAAGGTATAAATCTCCTTCCCGTCATCTGTGCTGAAATAAACTTGACCTGTCACTGCGGAAGCAGAGCAAGAATTTGCTTCAATAGGAATATTGAAAGTGTGGATCTATATAAAATAAGTATATTGTATGGATAAAATCTTGTGGTCTACTTGCCTCCGTTATTTCAAATACACTGTTCTTCCTGGTCAAATACCGAACCACCTGTTTCTTCCCAAAAAGGTAGAAGTATTGGTTCCCACTGGCAGCACTCTTCCACGTACACAAAGCCGACCAATCACCAAGAGCTGACTTTCTTGCCTCTTCAACTTCTTGTAATCCGTTTACTTCAAAAGCTCGAATGATACTATCCGGTTGTGCGATTGTAAGAATGAGGTCCTTGCCGCCAATATCATAAACGGTAGCTAGTAGCTTAGTTCTCCCAGGAGTTTTCCACTCCTTTTCGACCAAAGTCGAATTGGAACCGGTCGGTAAAGAATACACATGGAAGCCACCTGTAGCTGCTAACCCATCATTTCCCAGAAGAAGTGGCTCTGTCGAATAATATATCGCCGTATTGTCTGATTCCACTTCTGAAGTCTTGGCAGAAATCGCTAGATTCGTCGAAAACACAGTCGTTTGGGATAAAACCCCGACAGCAGCGAGGAAAAGAAAGCGAGAAGACAATAGAATGCACCTCATAACAGCGAGATTTACAGATGGTGGGATGATCCGTGATGAAGATCAGGGGAATGTTCCCATTTTAAGCAACTTCCAACACCCTCGGAAAGAACCACCTTTTTGTTCAACTCCATTATTATCCATTAATGTGATGAATACAGGGTTTGTGATGTGCCGTCCCCTTTTGGGCTCGTGGTTGGTAGTCAGGCCATCATTGGAGCATATTTAAAATGACCTTCTATTCTCGTCTGAATACCCCACGCGCCCCGCCTTTCTTCCCCTTGGCTCTCTGTGGGGGATGGATAAGTCTGGTTCACACGTGATGTGAAAAATACATACAAATACTCTCCGGTTATATATATAGAAACAATACGGAATATTCAAGAAGTCGTATTATAAAAGGAAAGCGGGGATTAACAAAATGTTCTAAAGAGATACTTGCGATGTACGACGACGGCGAGAGTTATGATCGTTATTCCTAGTACACCGAAAGAAAGGCAATAATAATTTCATACTTGAGAAGCTGGAGAAATTCAAATACTTACGAAATAGCTGGAGTTAGTAAGTAACCATTAATCTTGTCTACCCCCAGGTATTTCGGGTAATCCACTCGATAACACAAAACGTCACTCTTTGGGTGCGAGGCAATTTCAGTATTACCAAAAGCTTGAAATACAAAAGTTCGTTCTCAATTAATCAACCATCTAAAACGGTTGTATCGGTTATCCCACCCAATTCAGAAAGTTGAATGCCAAAGTTGTTTACCACAAACCAAGGTAGAACTCAAATCGGGTATGGGAAACATCTCAGCAGAAGTAATGATAGATCCTTCGAAAGATCTGAAGAGTTTGGGAGTGAGTTATCTAATTCAAGGGTAGCCGACGAATGAGTCACCGAGCCTTTGAAGCCTAAACCTTTACTACCTATCTAGTAAATCTTCCGGGGTTTTTATAGGGCAGAAATGGAGCAATACAGGCCAAATTGAGGGGTGCATAGGAAACTACGGCAAAACTTATCTCCGAATTGAGACAACCACATCACAGCATCCAGAATCAAGCCGTTATGCATCAAATCGCAGGCAGAAGTCTGCAAGAGGTATGAAAATCTACTGAGTAATTTACCTGGCTCAAGGCAGAAGTCTGCCTTGCGGCACACATGAATTCGTGACAAGGCAGTGTGAGGCAGTGTGAGGGGCAGAATACCCCGTAAGAGTCACCTCACCCCAGAATTCACCCCAAACTTCTGGTTTCGGCAAGATCAACACCTTGATTAACTTAAATATCTGGAACTGTTTACTTGTCTGATACGAAATACTCTGCTGCATGCGTTGTCATTGCTGTCACTTGTATTTGGTTCGCAACTTTGCCTCGTTGCCTAGCGAGGTGGCAAAAGAAGGTAGAATCTTGGCATTTTTCAGTTACTGATCCTCAGTAAGTGGTTGAAGTAACAAGTATAAAAAGCGTTCTCTCATTGTATTTTATGTTGATTCTTTCACATTGGACATTCAAATTGCTTCAGTTTCTCAAACCTGCTAAACCTTCTCCCATTCACAGTTGTTGTTGGGTGATTCACCTCCTATTATTTACTTTCACCGTATTTGAATAGGAGCTGGTCACGCCACACTCTGACCATAGCCATAACTTCTGTACTACAATCGGTACTAGCGTTAGGACTCATCTATAATATCAAGTAGGTAGGTATTTATCAAGAACCTTACTTACTCTCTTTCCTGTCAACTCTTTACTCTGACTTCCATACTAACATCTAAACCAAATGGAGAATTCCTGTTCGTACCAAGTCACAACCTTTCTCATAGACATATCTATCATGGGAGATGCCAACGCACTTAGTGTTGACCAGGCGCATTCGAAAACGGCTCTTGATTCAGCAGCAATGGACTCCTCCCCAAACGACCCAGCTTCCCCACCATAAGCTAGCGAACCGGGCATGCAATGCGATATCAAAAATCTCTACCAGCTTGAAGATGCTAGAGGCCGGATTTCATGGACAGATCAATACCCCGCAGACGTTCTAGAAGCTGCCGAAAACGAAGTCACTGCTCGCTTTGCGATCCTCGTTCGGAACAAGAAGAGTTTTGATTCGCGAAAGAAACTTGAGATCCATAGTATCGTTGTCCAAAGTCCTTTGTTAAAAAATGTTTTAGTTAAGGATTTAAAGAACTATCCAGGTATGTATCTTCTTTTTCTTTCCTTGAGGAGATGGAGATTTCTAATATGAGTGATTAGGTGTAACTGTAACCCTCAAAAGACTCGAATTCGGCGCACCTCTCAACCCTTTTGTACACCGCTGGTCAGAACTCAAATCAGCTTTGGCAGCTGAGACTCATGAGGAAACCAAGAGCCATCTTCAATTGCTCTACTCAATCTTGGAAGCTGAACTCAAAGACATCATCGCAGCAAGAAACGACCATATTGAGAACCAAGTCATTACATTCTCACATCTCTGGACTATCTTCCAACCAGGTGGCACAATCTACGCACACGAATGAGATAGACGCTGTGCGTTGAAGTTCACACAAGGAGACTACACGAAACATCCAAAATACGGTCCATGCTACAGTCTCGCCGGTCAAAGGGTAGATTGGGATGGGGATCGTTTCGGATACGCACATACACAGCACCTCATTCCATCTTTCGGCGGTACACTACCAATTTCAGAACTCGAGGTTTTCCCCCTCGAATTCCATCCCAACCAAAGGAAGATCCGCGCAAAGTTGATCAAACGAGGGAAAGTCTTTGAGAAGTACCACGGGTATCATTACCAATCCTACAAGGCCTTCGCTCTGGGCAAGAATCATTGCGGGCAAGATATTAAAGTGACAGTCGACTCCAGAATCATCATTGACACATTCGCATTTGGGAAGTTCAATCCGAATCGTGTTCCTGTCCTGTCAAACCTCACACTCAAATCCAAGTCTGAGACTTCAGAGCATGATTCTCATAGCTCTGAGCAATTCAGTGACGATAGTGATGATTACGATGACTTACCAAACGGAACTGGAGTGCAGATGCTAGACGATAGTAAACGTATCCCTCTTAACGACGAGCAACTAACTCATTGCGCAATTATCGTGAAAGGCTACGCACTCAAGATTAAGCAATGGCTTTCCTTCTTCGTCGACGAAGTAAAACCAATCGTCTGGAGCGATTCTGCCTTTAGTAGCCTCGTTCTCCCACCCGCACAAAAGGAAATCATCCGTGCTTTCGTGTCTGCGCAGACGAAGTACAAGGACAACTTCGATGACGTGATTTCTGGGAAGGGAAAGGGCATTACTATGCTGCTCTCTAGTGGTCCTGGTATTGGGAAGACTCTAACCGCTGAGTCTGTGGCTGAAGACATGAAGGTTCCGCTCTATAGTAAGTCTTCTACTGCCTCGCTATCCCCACAGCATTTTCCCGTACCCTCCTTCATACTAACCTCCCAAACCGCATTACTAACACTTTTTCCAGTGATGTCCGCAGGTGACCTTGGCGTAAACAGCGCTGAAGTGGAAAAAACCCTAACAACCATCCTCGAAATGGTAGCAAAATGGAACGCAGTCCTCTTGTTAGACGAATGCGACGTCTTTCTCGAGGCTCGCTCCGCTCACGATTTGGAGCGAAACAAGATCGTCTCAATCTTCCTTCGAACCCTCGAATACTACGAAGGCATCCTCTTCCTCACAACCAACCGTGTAAAAAACATGGACCCTGCCTTTCAGTCACGTACGTATTTGTTTTTCTTTTTCCTCGTAGTGATTGTTTGAACGTATGCTAATCGCGTGCACAGGAATCCATATCCGCCTCTCCTATCCCCCTCTCTCCAAGTCTTCCCGGACTCAAGTATGGAATAACTTCCTATCCCGTGGCATTGCGCATGAAATCAACCCAGCGGACGTGGACAAACTCGCGGAAGTCCAGATCAACGGACGCGAGATTAAGAATATCTTGAAAACAGCTCAGTTTTTGAGTCAACACCAGGAGTTGCCATTGAGATACGACCATTTGAAGACTGTTTTGGATGTTGAGCAAGGATTTGGGGTGGAGGACTTAGAGTAGGTGAGAGAGGGTAGTTGGGGATACGATAGTGGGTAGGGGTAGTAGATGTTGGGTTGAGGTAATGAATTTTCATATCTTTTAGGGGGTGAGAATATTCTTGATTAATTAGGCTTGTGATATAATATAGCCGTAATTCTTATGTGATGTATATCTGAAAAGTATTTGTGCCCTATATTATAAACAGATCTTTATAGCAACAACGAACAAATATTTAGCCGACGACACAACTTTCTAGCTCAAATCTAGTCATTGGACTTCAAGTATCCCAGTGCTTCCTCCCCCGTTATTGCTGTATTAGACGCCCATATCTTCTCAAAAACCCCAACGCCTATCAGTGTTGGAAATGAGTTGAGTTGAGTTGAGTAGTGGCACCTACTCAACTCAACTCAGAGTACCGATTAGACCTACTCAACTCAACTCGCCAAGTACTCGAGTAACTCTGAGTACTACTTAAGTAGTACGGAGTACGCCGGACCGAGCCGGACCGAGCCTTGCCCGGGCGGTCCAACCGCTCGCATTATGCCTGCCCTCCCCTGTATAACGGTATGACCGAGGTGCATTTGAGTCGGATAAAGCCTACTTTTTCAAGGGGATATTTAGGTAGCCTTAGAAGAGTATATAAGGTAAGTAACCTTTAAAATGTAAAAAGATATTCAATAATATATTTACTAATATTTAAATAGTACTAAATTAGGGGTTCTTGATACCGAGCTCGCTGCTAGTCAAGGAACTAGGGAGTTACTGTTTATAGTAAACTAGTCTAAGTACTACTCGAGTACTCAAATCAACTACTCAACTCAACTCAACTCTAAGTAACTTTGAGTAGTACTCGAGTTGTTGAGTAGTTTATTACAACGCTGACGCCTATCTTCGTGTCCCCTATTCACGTGAAAGGTCCACCGCAATACACAAAATTCAGTAGCTAGTAATCAAGATCCTCTTCACTCAGCAATCATTCCTATTTCATTATCAAAAACCAGAACACATTCATGTCAGTGTGATCTTTCTTTGTCCTCCGTACCGCGACCATAAAATTCGCAGCAATTCCCAGCTTTATATCCCTTAGACGCATCGTATATACGTTTCAATTTTCAAGTTCAAGGCATCCACTTTTAGTCTTAGTACTCAACGTTAGTGCCACTTGAGTGGTGCCACCAGGTGCGGAGCAAGTCGTACCAAGCCCCGTAGCGCGCCTAGGCATAATTCCGACCGCTCCGAGCGCTCAAAGAGGGAATGGTAAACTCAAAAATCGAAACGTACATACGATGCATCTAAGGGATAGGCCGATACCGTCTGCGAAATCACCCCGATATCCAGCCTGCGAATCCCCTTTGCTCACTTCATATACTTCTTCACGAGAACAAATCTCTCTGAGTGTAACCTTGGTAACATGGAGGCGAGCTAGGAAACCTCCGAGTGCCTGGCGGATGTGCGAGTATTGGCTCTTGAAACGTGCGTGTCTCCAGCCGTTTCCATAAATCTCATCGAATTGGATTGTCAAATTGTCAATCTGATCAGGAAGAAACGTCGTTGCCTATCTTCAATTAACTTTGGGTTTGTTGAAGCTGTTGATGAAGCATACATCTTGGAAGAATTGATCTATGGCAATAAAGGCTTTCGGTCCCGTGTGCAAATCAATCTCGTCCCCAAACCAGTATTCATCAGTCATATCTTTTCCACTAAAATCGAATATCAGAGAATAGCATGTCCCCACGAAACAAAGGTTTACTTACAGTATGTATAGCTTCATTGGCCTACATCCAGATCTCATCAGTGGAGACAGAAATTTCAAAGACGGGTATTCCCAATGCCATCGCCTGGGGCTTCGTAGCTTATCAGCTACACACAACCACATAGAGGGCCAACGATCGTCATGTTCTTCCGGATTGGGCCCCCCGGTCCACGCTATATCGTTTGGGATCGTGGACCAAAATTCTTCCTCGGCTTTTTCATCCGCAACAAGACTCTTATGAGATTCCTCCCAGTTCTCATAAAGGACAGAAAATGCCTCTGACCAATCAAACGACAACGACGGGCGGAGAACTAGAACACAACGCTGCATTCTCATGTAGAAGAACTGGTGATAGAGTCCTCTCTCCGGAATAAGGGCTAGCTCCAAGGGCGGAAGCTGCTTATCCACGTTATAGCGAAGTCCTTTTAAGTGATCATCGTAGTCTCCGCCGTAAATCCTTCCAAAGTATAAAGGTTCAAGATCATCCTCGATAAAGATATGACCATTTCGCCAAAATGTTGATGTATTGATGTGGTACTTCAGAACATCTTCGAAGATCGGGTGGAGAAGTTCGTAGGGTAGTAGGTTCAGGTAGCAATTCATTGGCCAATCCCGTCGGTAGACACGCTCAACTTGATCCATGACCATATCGTGGGTTGATTCGACAATGAGATCCGATGATGAAATAATAGTAGACTTATCCCTTGTCTCCCATAATGGTGAGTTCCGGCCAGGTGTATGATAGTCACCGCAAACTGCTTCACTTCCGATTGATGCTTAGATACTTGAGTTGTGGACTTGAAAATCTGGAGCATCCTCCATGTTGTTTGATGCCCGACGTAGATCGCGAACCTTCGTGGGCTTCACACCCGACGTCCCTGTAGAGTCCATGCTGGCAGCAATGGTGTTGTAAGAAGAAGGTGTGAAGGAGTGAGTCTGAGATTTGTTGGTGATTGTGTTGTAAGAAGGTGAAGAAGAGAGTCTGAGACTCGCAGTACAAGTATAACATATGTTCGCGCGAGTGTTTTATCACGTGCTAGAGAATTCACCCATCTACATAAGGTCTATGTAATAGATACCTTTATAAAATTACCACTTAGTTCTTTGCTACTTTAACTTACTACTATCTTTAACCTATATAAGGTATTAAGCGAGTAACAAATAACCTAAATAAACTATATAAACTAAATCTCTAGAACATCTAAAGGTTTATATATAAGTAAAGATCCCTAAGTTCCTCTTACTAGCTCTTATTCTCGCTATTAATTATATATAATTATTCTTAAATATACTAATAAGTTATTCTAAATATACTCTATTTATATATACGGTAAACGATAAAAATGCTACCTAATTAATTAATAACAACAAAAATACTACCTAATTAATTAATAACAACAAAAATACTACCTAATTAATTTTTTAGCGACAAAAATACTACTTATATACTACTTATTTTTTTCATATAGGTTTTATATATAAATTTAATAAACATAGAACAAGTAGTATATTTGTCGGAAAATAGCGGTATTTATATTCGCTTTCTAGATATCCTAGTAGCTAAAAGCATAGTAAGTTGCTAGCGTATTTACTAGCCTAATTCGTTAATCAAATCGTATATAATATACTATCTAAGGACAATACTCCGTACTATCGCCTACCTAGTAGCGGCTATAAAGTTAACGATATAAAGTTAGTTAGAATACCTATTCCGTAAGGAGAGGGCTTAATAATAAGAAACCTAGAATAAGGGTGTAAGGAATTAAAGATATTACTTAGGAATAAGTAATTAAGGCTAATAACTAGGATTTAGACGTAAACGTAAGGTAAGGGGGTAAAATAACTAGGCTTAACTACTACTAAAATCAATAAGAATAGGCCTACGAGGTATTAGGAAGTAACGAGTAGTTAGCTAGTTTACTTTATTTATTATTTTCTAGGTATCTTACTTATTAAATCCGATAAAGAAATAAAATCTCTATACTAACGAAAATACTACCCATTTATAACAAAACTACTACTAACAATATAGATATTACTTTACTAATAATTTTACTAGTAAACTAGTAACGTAGTATATAGGTAGTATTTTTATTACTAAAAAATTAATTAGGTAGTATTTTTATCGTTTACCGTTATATATAATTAGTAGCTAAGGTGTTAGGTTATTACTAGTACTTAGCTATAGATTATAGTAAGAGTATTAGAGCTACTATTACTAGAGATATAGTTTTTATTACAAAGTATCTATAGATAAACCCTCTCCTATTAAAAGGGGGCACTAGCTATAGTATTCTAAATCTACTACTAAACTAGATAACTAAATCATAAATCGTAAAAGTTACTTTTAAGGTAATCTAGTATAATACTCTCGTCTCGATATAGATTTTTCCCTCGTTTCTCGGATCTCTAAAAGATTACTTCTAAGGTTATTTTATAGAAAATCGTAAGTTATAAATTATAAAGTAGCTTAGGGTTAGGGTTATATACTAGCGCTAGAATTAAAGGTAAAACTACTCAATATAAGTAAATAAGCTTAAATCTAACTTAAATACTTCTACCCTCGAATTTATTTTAAACGAGCCTTTAACTTTACCTTTCCTCCCTTTATATAAACCTCTTTTACTACTAAATAATCTTTTTAACTACTATTACTACTACGACCTTTACTTATAAACTTAATAAAGAAGAAGGAGGAGAAGGCTCTTACCTTTAATCCTATACTATAGATATTATAGCCTTGTAGGTTACTCTTATATTCTATTTTATACTATAAATATTATATATTACTACTATTAAAAAGAAGTATTAGAAAAAAAAAGAAGAGAAAGTAAAAGAGAAATAAGAATAAGTAAGTAAGTATTTACTAAGAGATACTAAATAATTATTAGTATAATATATACTAGCTTACCTATTTTAAAAAGGTAGTATTTAAGACTAGAATAAATAATATAAGTTATACGAAAATATTTCTTCGCTTTTATTTTCTTCGCTACCCTTTCTCTTTCTCTCTCTTCTAAATAATATACTAGGGTATAACCCTTATATAATAGCGAGGATATAATAGTAGGGTAGGTAATAGTAAGGGTAGAAGTATTAAAGTATTAGAGTATAAGTATTTATATTAGTATAAGTAAATACTACTTAAGGCTACTTACGTACTATACTTAGTACTAAGTACTACTATGTAATAGTAGTAGTACTTATAATACTTTTATTTAGTATATATAACTAATAGTCTTTATAATATAATATATTTAATACTAAACTATTAGCCTTATATTATACTTTCCTTATTTATCTTTCGGCTCTATTAACTTAGAGGTAAACTACTACTAATTAATATAAGCGCGCGTATAGATTAAATAACTTTAATTCCTCGACGCTAGATATTAAAGCTATTATAATAGTAAAGTTTCTATCTTTTACCCCCAGGATTTTGATATAAATTTATTATTAGCTAGGTATTTAGAAATAGAACTAATACTAATATAATAGGTACTTAATATAACGAATACTCAAACTGGCTAACTAAACTTGGCTGGGTGTTCGCTGGTTGGTATGCTATGATAAGAAGAAGACTATCGGGTTGTTCACTTGGAAGTGAACTCGTTACTTGTATCAAAGATGTCAAACTAATATGATAAGATTGATAACTAAGTTGATAACTAAGTTGAGCACGAAGCTCCTATCTAATGGCAGACGTGCCAGTCTTATATAGAACCTTCATCCTCATGATCGCTGCTGGTCGCTCGCGACCAAACGACCATTACTGGTCACGTGATATAATTGCTATGAAATCCCTGGATCGCTTAGCTAACCTAAGCATCCCTATCTGCTATAAGTATTCTGGTAGTGCTTGACCTGTCAGGACGCCGCCTGGTCTTCGCTAACCACGTGCTAACACGTGATTCGTGACATTCCGCTATAGAAGTAGGTAATTTTTTTAAATAGTATACTAGGTTATAAGATATATATCTTATCTACTTTTAGGAATCCCTTTTTAAATAATTTATATAGGCTTAATATTACGAATTTAATGGGTAATACTAAATATACGGTCTTAGATCTTTATAATATCCTAGCGTTATACTATAAGGTAGCCCGCTAGCGATTTGTTAATATTATTTATATATAGGCTATCGAATACTATTTAATCTCTAGACTAATAACTCTATTAAAGCTTTACTCGCCTACTAATAAGTAAACAAAGTAATTTATAGGACAGGACTGTCACGATTACGAAATCGTCAGGTGACATTTGGGACCATGGGCCCAGACAGCACTTCGCTGACAGGAGAAACCATTGGTATTTAACCAACAGAAAGGATCGGGTGGCTGCGTCAGGCTAGCCAGACGATCCAAGGAATTTCTCAGCAACCAGAAATCACGTGACTATATCGACTTGATCGAAATCGATAAAAGCGATGATCGATTTTATCGATAGCGATGGTAGCGATATATTGGGAACGAAGGTTCTATATAAGACTGGCACGTCTGCCATTAGATAGGAGCTTCGTGCTCAACTTAGTTATCAATCTTATCATATTAGTTTGACATCTTTGATACAATGTGACAGTTTTTGATTTAGTGAATAAGGGTTCGCTTAGCGAAGTTGCGGGTGTACCCTTCCGTAGATAGACGAATACCTAAGGAGTGCGAAGAGCGTCTCTCTTCCCTCCTTGCGAACAATCTATTCCTTGATCCCCACCATAACATACAAGTAACGAGTTCACTTCCAAGTGAACAACCCGATAGTCTTCTTCTTATCATAGCATACCAACCAGCGAACACCCAGCCAAGTTTAGTTAGCCAGTTTGAGTATTCGTTACATATAATACTTAGTAAAATATTAGAGGCTATAGTAAAAGGTATTGTAGTAATACTATAGATCTTACTAAATAAGGTAATACCTTATAAATATATTATAGAGTAAGTATATAAACCTATAATATTAAGCTTATAATATTAAACTACTAAAGAAAAAAAAAGAGAAAAAAAAAGAGAAAAAAAAGAAAAGAAAAGAAAAAAAAATTATAATATTATAATAAAAACTAAGTTAACTAAGTTAACTAATATATCTTTTATACTAAAGATAACCTAAATCCTAAGATACTTAATCACTATATAACTATATAAGTCTTTTAGAAATATCTAAGAACTATAAGAAAGAAGATTATAGTACCTAGTAAAATAGTAGAGGCTATAGTAAAGGTATGATAGCAACGCTATAGATCTTACTAAATAAAATAATACTTTGTAAATATATTATATAGTAAGTATACAAACCTAGGCAGGACGCTAAGCCTACTATATCAAACTGTAAAAGAAAAAAAAAAAGAGAAAAGAAAGAGAAAGGGAAGATGAAAGAGAAGAAGAGGAAAAAAAGAACCACAGTTACCACAAGAAAAGAAGAAAAAAACCAGAGGAAGATCACAGAAAGCAAGAAGTAATTCAAAACACATTCCTCAACCCATCTTTCCCTTCCTTACGGTATCACTAGCCAGTTCGTACGACAAAAGCTACAGAGAAACCCCCACATAACCCATCCAAGGTCACCTGCCTATCGTACAAGAATACAGGAAACCTCCATCCCGTCCACCTTCTCCAGCAACCAGCAAAAGCATTTGGTATCATAAAAACGCCACCCCATCCTATCCATCATAACCGACAGCAACCATCAATGTAGTAGCAACGCTATATAATATGAGTAAAAAGAGAAAGAAAAAAAGCCTCCACCGAGCAAAACATGCAGCCACCAACAATTCTAGTAGTACATCAGGTGTAATTTAGTACACGCTCTGTTTAAATTATCCTCACAAACGTATTAAAGTTAATCATCAATCCACCGTCCCGTAATGACACTTTGGAAAACCTCCTTATCGACCAACATGCGCACCTTGGTTAGAGGCAGAGCAGAGGCAGGGGCAGATGATCCGCGCTTCTTCTTCTTTCCACCGGCAGAAGTAAACAAGGCTTTTTCAGTGACTTGGGTATTTCCGTAGCAGAAAATGAAATCCCACGCCTGGCCTTCGGCCTCGTGATCCTCTAGATGTTTTCTGGCTTCAGTGATAGAAGATACTTGCATGTAGCGGGCCGGACCTGAAGCTTGGAGCAGGAATTCAATCGTTTTGCCTCTTTGGGCTTCGGATTCGGCTCTCGAGGCAATGGTCATAATGGACTTTCCATGGAAGACTTTGGTTCTGCCTTCAAGGGTAGAAGCCAAATCCGCTAATTCTGCTGGGTAGGAAGAGATTTTGCGGCTCACATGCGCGTCATTCAGATACTCCACTTTGCCACCGCAGAGAAGGTATGGATACCATTCCATAATCTTTCCCTTGGCGACGCAGGCCAATATCCATTGCCCTGAGAGACACGGTAAGCCAAGTGCGAGCGCTTCGAGATATTTGGGCTTTCTTGAGAAATCGTCGGCGATGACCGCAGCAAACTTGAGACCTCTATTCTTTTTGTTCAACTTCGTCTCGAACCCACTCTCTTCCTGCTGTGTTGTGAACAAGCTCGTAAAGCCAGGCTCAAGGAGCCTACCGCCTTGTTCTTCAATACACTTCTTCACTTTCTCTTTCTCCTTCTCGTTTTTGGGGTCGTACGAAACAGCAAACACCATTTTTGAGAACAATCCAGAAGTTGCCTTGCCACTAGTGAAAGCGGATGGTAATGACAATGGATCTACGCTTGATGATCTGCTTACGCACGCTAGTGATCGACGCTTCGATGACCGGGTAGGCTCCGAGGTTTCCTCGAGACCAATAGCTTTCCGCTTGGGGTTTCGTTTCAGTTCGATGGCTTTTGGTGCCTTTTCTGTAATAGGCCCTGGCTTCACCGACGACGATCGGGTAACTGAGGTTCGCATGCTGGAAGCAGGGCCCTTTACAAAAGGGGTTGACTGCGGTGTTTGGAATGCTCTTGATGAAATAGAAGATAATTCCGAGGATGTAGTAGATAGCGCGCTGGGGGTTGGCGGTGCAACTTTTGCTAAAGATCTTCTGGTGGCTCTTTTTTTGACTTGAACCGGAGGTTCCTTGATATTTTCATCCACCATCGAACTGTCAAGGTGGACTGTGTCCGCGTCGTCAACTTCCGCGTCTCCTAAAGCTGGATTGTCGTCCGCCTCGTCTGCTATATCTTGTGGTGCATTATCAGGTACGAAAAGGGGCCCATCGTCTATTACTACATCCTGTTGTGGGTTTGAAATTTCAGCATTTTCAACACGCCCAGTGGGTGGAACATTATCAGTAGAAGCAGAGCGATCAAGGCTGATATTCTCTGCAGCCTGTACGGCCTCCGTGCGTGTCTCGGCGGCCATCGCAGTCGCAGATGCTTGCGGTTGCGAACTCGTCACAGAATTGGGTTGGGATCTCTTTCTGGTGGCGGGGACCACTTTCTTCGGCGAAGAAGCATTCATTTTTAGTACTGCTTCAGATGCAGCATCTTGAGAAAACCCAGGAGGTGTCGACATGTCTTCCCCCCGGTCTGTGGCAAATGAGACTCCAATATCCCCAATTGGACGTAAATTATGCTCTGGAAGCGGGCTGGTTTCTGGTATGGCCAATTGCTCGCTTCCAGAGGATAGTTGCGCCTTTATAGAGGTTGACTCCGTGGTTGGATTTGCACATAGTTCTCTCAGAGGTAGATCCAGCTCGTTATGTGGATGCAAAGAGACTGGCAGAGCTTGGGTAGACGGGTGACTTGAATTATCATGGTGACCTTCATAAACGGGTGTAGTGGCAGGAAAAGTTGGTGGTAGTTGGTTTTCTGAACTGAGTTCTGGCATAGCCTCTCGAGCAGCTTGGGTAGGTGGTAGACTTGAGGTTGAGTTAGACATAGCAAGCGGCTCCTCGGAACTGGTTTTAGCGACCAGTTCAGCAGTAACAGGGACAACAGCTGATGCCAACTTGTTATCGAGGTTAGCTCCTGGTACAGCTGCTACGGGAGCTTGGGTAGACGGTAAGCTGGAAGTTGACTCCTGCTTCGAGCTCTGTTCAGGGGTGGCATCAACGCCAAGCTGAAGAACATGTCCGTCCGTCTCATTGCACGAACCTTGGGTTGTCGCAGCAGATTGTGTTGCAGCAATAGCTTCATCTGGAACAACCTGGTCCAATTCAGTTCTCTCCATCGGGGGAGCACTGGAATGACGTGGCGGGGATGATGGTGCCTGAGAATCCGCGATATATTCATCCTTTTGCTGAGTATCTCGTGCATCAAAACCATCACATTGTGCTACATAATCCTCCTGCAGACTCCGTCGACGCCTACCAGTGGAGGGTACCTCGATAGCTGATGTGTATGATGAAGACGGTGGTTCAGCAAGTTTCGGTTTTCTGTGTAAACTTATCGTGACCTTTGACAATTGCTCGGCGGCGTGCTTGTGTATTGCTCTGCTTCTATTGGGCTTTTCAGCTTCTATATCAGAATCGTCACTACTCAATTCATAACGTTGTGGTTCCCGCTTCTCCTGGCTCGCTTTCATTGAGTTGTATCTGCGAGGTTCGGGTTTCTGGTTCGAAAACTTGGACGTATCCAAGGAAAGGCCGAACGTGGGAAGGGGTGATTCATTGATAGTTTGTGAAAACAAGGGCGAAGGTTGATTCGGAGTATCCTCAATCATTTGTTGTCGCTGGACCAAGGGAGAGTCGATGGCCTGGAAATGCAACGGAGTTTCGTTAAAGGCATTTGGAGAGGGCCGTGACGAAGTTGGACTTGCCATATAGCGGCCAATCGAAGATGGCTGTGTGGCCTCAAACATGACCTGTTCCTTCAGAACACTTCCCTTATTCTTGAAGGGATTGGTCGGTGGGGCTGGAGTTTGGGGGGGTGCTAAAGGCTGAGAAGAGAATGGAATCGGAGCAGCATATGATGCATCCTGAGATTCAGGCTCTTCTCCCTCCCTTTCGCTCTCTTGTGCCAGACCAAGCATAATGTGTCCCGTGTCGTTCTCGTCGTAGGTATGAGGGGTATGGTTGGAGGGCGACTCTCTCGCATCCTCGTAGACATTTGCAGAACTGCGTAATTGTTCCGCCGCGGCATATTTTTCAAAAACTGAGGCCGAGTGCTCTTGCGTCAAGGAACTCTTCTGCGTGTTGTTCATCATGCCATCGCGATCCATCCTGCCTTTCCGACTCGGGCTTCCGCGGGATGGTGGTTGGATTCTTGCGGGTAGCTGGAATTGAGCCTGCGCATCGCGTTTGAAATGGAAAATTTGATCGCGAATAGGAGGACTCGATCTCACATCGTTCTCGCATGCAGCCGAGGGTTTTGATGTTTCTTTTACGCTGTCGGCATCTACATTCGCGTTCAATGATCGTTGTCGCGCTTGGTGGTCCTCATAGGGCGCAAGCTTGGGATAGCTGTCAATGGCAGCGGATAATGGAAGCGCGTGTTTCCTAAACGCGCCAATGGCGACAGCAGATTGTTCAGGTGTGGTGTGAGCAGGCGATGGAGTGCGTTGTGGAAGAGGGCTGCTCTGCTTGACAGGAGAACTGGAGGCCTTGAGGCGATATCAGCAGCTTTCTACGGAGTACCTTCTGAAGGTGAGGGTGAAGGTGAGGGTGAAGGTGAAGGTGAGTCTGTGCCACCCCGGGAAATGGGTGATGGCTGCGATAACGGATAGCTGCAGCTGCTGCTTGCTGCAGGCGGGCGAGCAGGAAAAAGAACTTACCACCAAAACCTGGTCCTGCCACACGTCACACTCCTGAGTATCGAAATCCTCAGTATTGGCACCTCTTCCTTCCATGGCAGCTTCTACTGCAGCTGCGAGAGTGCGGTGTGGCATCTTTCCATATGGATGTGCGGATGACACCGTCGGCTTGGCTTTGTCGCGTGTTCACGCGGATCAATGGATTTCGCGTTCAGTGGGCTGGAAGTGGGGCTGCGAAAGGCGTCTGTATGGAGAATGCAGATGAGGATCCCCTGAACACCCTGAAGGGTCCAGATGTTGCCATATATTTTGGTCGACAAGAAAGATTGGGGATGTTTGTGAGAGAATGAGATGAGGAGGTGGCTGGAAAGAAATAGAGGTAGGTAGCACCTTCCACGGCTAAGATCTATACTCCGTAGTAGCACTTGGACTTGTGCTTGCAGCAATGGTAACTGACTCAAGGCTCTTGCTCTTTGTACTTCACTCATCCTCTCACCTGTGACTTCATTGGGAAGGAACGATCCTCTGAAGCCCAGCAATGCACAAGCTGTCTAGGTAATGTTGGTGAATTCGGCCTGAATAAAGGGTCCTACCTTCACTGCACAACAAGGGATTGAACTTCACAAGCACAGAAATGTCAATGATGTTGAACTGTGCCTTCCCAGTCTTTTGCTTGTTGTCCATCCTTTCAGACAAGCATTACATTGACGTATTTGGTATCATACACTCGTCATTCTGTACTTCTATTATCCTACAAGCCTCGCGTAACTAAAATCATTGTGTAAAGGGCTCAGAATAAATGTTTCCGCTGACTTTATATTAGCCGAGGTATACTAAGACGATTATTTTACTTGTACTAGAAGTTTGGTATAATAACCTTTTATATAGTGTATACAGAGTAATGACCAGGTACCTGAAATTTCTTTCTTTTATAGGACATGTCATGATCCATTTTCAACGAGAAATTCGACTGAGGATTTTGCGGGTTTATGGTATAAAGATATTCTTTCAATACTTTCCCTGAAGATTTCTCATCCATTTTTGGGTTACATTCGTTCCTTTGGTCCTGAATTTCGATTCAAGATCTGCTGGAGAGAAAACGAGGGGATTCCAGCAGCATTTTATTTGGTAGAAGAGATGTGCAATGTACAGTACTCCGCATAGGTTGTTCAAATCAGCTCTTCATTCTCGTTATTTCGATATTTACTCTCTAAGAAATGCTAGAACCCATACGCACATGTTCAACAGACCTCAGAATAGGCATTCAACGCCAATTGTCCTCCAAGGTGTGCGTACAAAATCTTTCCCTTGATCTCTCCCTTTTTGATCATATCCATCATCCCGGCCAAACTCTTTCCCTCATAAACAGGATCAGTAATGAACCCCTCAGTCTGCGCACCAAATCGCATAGCATCGATTGTCATTTGCTTTGGAATTCCATAACACCCATCATGATACCTCTCATCCAATTCAATGTCTGCTTCCGTGATATCCTCATCCTTCAATCCAATTTTCACACCTGTGAACTTTGCGATTCGAAGACATTGGGCTCGAGTCTCGGCTGGTTTGGCAGAGGCGTCTATTCCAATAACTCTTCGATGAGGAACACCATGTTTGAGCTCAAGAAGTTTGAATCCAGCAATCATTCCTACATCTCAAATCAGTTCAAAAATCCCACTTTTAAACGTGAGAAATGAAGCTTACCGGCAAAAGTGGATCCAGTAACAGCACAAACCAGAATATTGTCAAAGAAAACACCTAATTCCTTCTCCTGGGCATGAACCTCAAAAGCCCATCGAGCAAATCCCAGACCACCAAGTGGATGATCTGAAGCTCCTGCTGGGATGTAATATGGCTTTCCACCCTCGGCAATGACTTCTTTGGTCAGGGAAGCGAGAGTTGGTTTATGCTCGATACCGAAAGTTGAAGGGTCAAGAATTGGTGCTGCTCCCATAAGCCGGGAGAGTTGAATGTTTCCCACTTTCTCGTACCCTGGATCGCTCCATTCTACCCAGTGTTCTTGTACTAGTTTAGCCTAGAGCTCAATATTAGTCCCAGTTCACTTCGGTGAGTAAAGCAGAAGGAATGAATACTTTGAGTCCAACTTTTGCAGCTACTCCTGCTACTTGACGGGTGTGATTCGATTGAACTCCCCCAATACTGATGAGAGTATCACATCCCTGCTCGAGAGCTTCAGGTACGAGATATCTATATTTATTAGAAAACCAAATCATGTAACAGGATGAAGAACCCACTCTAGTTTTCGAGTCTTATTACCCCCAAATGCTATTCCAGAATTGCAGTCTTCTCTCTTTGCCCATACGTCAACTTTCCCACCTAGAGCTTCGGAGATTCGAGGAAGTGCGTGAATTGGAGAAGGTCCGAATAGGAAATCCGACTTTGGAATACTGGCAAAGGGTTCTGGAAGAGTAACGGTGACCATTTTGAAGTTGGAATTGCAGGTCCAAGACGTTTTGGAGCTTGGGTTTTGATTTCAGTTTTGGGTCATCGATGGCCTGATGAGGACTCGAAGTAAATAGTATGGTAGTTGCCCGACGCCAAGCAGCCCCCATTTTCATCTGTAAGCAATCTACAAACTGCCGATTTCGGTATGCAAGGTTGCGGGTATCTACGGCAAGAGCTGTTAGTTACTCAAAGAAGGCGCGTAGAGTGCGGCCAAGAGCTTCCAGCAAGATTTTCTCAAAGGTGGGATGCATGCTTGGGTAAATGTAAACCAAAAATGGCACGAATAGAAGCTTAGTATGAACTCCATTTAGAACTCTAAAAACGTGCTGCGAAGCTGTTACAGTTCAAACTGTCTATGGAATAGGGACAAAATGTTCGCCCTAGTTGCCCGAGGAGGATAGTGCATCCCAGAACTTCTCCCGTAAAGGCATGGCAATCCCGGATTTTACCCTACTTCCATTATCCTCTCCTTTCCACGCGTAATACTCGGCAAATCGCAGTTGAGCATAACATATGGAAAGGAGCATCAGTGTTAATATCAGCTTTCTTCGGCGTAGAGAAAGAACCAAGTAAAGTATAACTTCGAGCATGAAAAGTCGAAGTGGGCAGCGATAACATACCGTGGTAATCAAAGTCTACTTCTCCCGAGTGTGAAGGGTGTTGAATGAGTGCGCATAAGCCCCTATAGCAGGCAGTCAATAAGATTCTATGTACCATATAAAAGAGGGCGCAAAATTTGGCATAGACAATCACAGTGCGAACGAAAAAGACTAGACGTAATCTTACCAATAAAACCCAGGAAACCCTCGCCAAGAATCCACCTCAAGTGTCAACTTGTTAACAGCCTTTTCTAAGTCCGGAAGCTTCTTTTCGTCGCCTTGTGATATCTCATTCCTCCTCACCAGGTATGCCTCAATGAAACTTCTACGACATTCTCGGGTCTCGGGAGGGAAGTGATTCGTAATTACAAGCGAAACCAGCCCATTCTGAAAAGTGATTTGCGAGCTCGAAAGCCGGTGGAGCAAAAGTAGAATGTCTGGTACGAGTGTTAGTAATATCTAGACGAGCAATAGCAAAAGTGGAGAAGTTTACTCATAGTCAATGAAGCTCACGCTGAGACCATTGGATTTAGATGAATCTGTAATCACAATATTGGCATGGAGAAGATCACCGTGGGTGAAGACCATCTATCTAGGTCAGAAGTGAACGGGTAATGAGCCTGAGGGTGAGATTAGGGAATTAAGTCTTAATGTGATTAATGCAGAGATATACTGTGAAAAAGTGAAATAACGCATAATTATGCCAACTTACTTCCTGACCACCACCTCCATGAAGTCTTTGCAGCAGATATGTAAACTCTTCTGTCAGATTCTCCTTGGTTACTTTCTCTGCCTCCGAAGCCTCAGGAATAGAGTTAAGCCATTTCTGGGCCGTAATCCAAACATTGGGCTGGATCAAGAGATCACTCGGCAAGACTGACTCGAATTGTATTTTCGGTGATCTCGGGTCCAACTTAGGAAGGTAGCCATGCCAATTTGCAATTTCTTGGGCGACACAATACCCGATTTCCTTTTGTGGTAGCTCTTCAAGCGAGCATATCCTACCATCAACAAAAGGATATGCATGCCCATTGCTGAAACGTACCAGTGGTGCCGGGGCTAGCTTGTGTTCCGCGAGTACGCAATGGAAAGAAAGCTCCTCTGATGTAATGTCAGACAAGAAGTTGCTTATCGGATTTATGGAGACAAACTTTCGCGGTCTATGGTGATATCGGTTCCTGAGCCATATACCTTGATCAGGACACTGGCGTCGACATCGCGAGAACGGTGGGACGCTTTGAAAAGCTGGAGGCGTCAGCTCTGCTTGGTACAGTAAGGGTCTGAGACATGACTTGCTGAATTTGTGGTGCCCTCGGTCAATTTAGTAATCTCCAAGTTTGAATTCGTGGGTGCCCAGTCCGGAAAAAGGGCTGGTGCAAGAATTCGCGTGCAGGTATCGATCGATGAGGTTTGAAAGTGATGGTCGATGAACGGAATCTTCTTACAAGTACTGTCCATTGCGGATTGACGATTGTTGATAGAATAGAAGTTTATTATAGAAATACTCTTGCAAACATATCTTGGAGCAAGTAACCAGATGGGAATCTGTTTAGAAAACTACGAGGAAGAGAGGAACATAAAGCGGTGAGGTGTGAATTTGAGAACCCTGTTGGAACCTGCAGCAGGTTTCTTTTTTCTAAGCAACGATCGCAGGCCATCGTGATGCTTGCTTCACGAGAGCATCCATAGGCGCTCACAGACTTTTTTCTCAGCCGTACAATATCCAACAATATCGCGCTGGTATATCGACTAGGAGAGAATAGGAATATTATGGCCACTTCTGAACAATATAGCAGAGGCAAGATAGAGTATTCGAACATTTGGAACCAAATTACCCAAATACTATAGGAAGCAAAGGACTTCAAGTAGACCTCTAAATAAACTTTCGCCAAAGTTTAAGTTTACGATTAAGCGAGATCCCCCTTTCTTTCACCTCCTTTAAACATCTCTACCAATTTCGAACTAGCCTATTCTCATTCCCATACACGAGCCTATAACATTATCACTCCCCCACTCCGTCCAAATTTTAATACGTTAATAATCGAGAGCTTTAAAGATATCATAATGGAAATATGATTATTTACTACCGGAGCCTAACTTCTTAGCACGACTACCACCGCCCAGAGCTCCTCGAAACGGCTAATGGGCATTCTACCAAGTTCGTATTTTCTAAGGCGACTTTCAGTGAAATCAAAGAGGGGTTTGTTGAACAAACTGGCATCAATCCTGGGTTCCAAGGTTAAGACGGCATGGTAATGTCACGTGATGTGCCTCGAACAGCTAAAAAAAAAGTAGCTTAGTTGAATACTTGCTGAGAAGGGTTTTGCCGGTCTTACTAATAATAGCTTGTTTTCTCATGAATTAATGCTATTCACTATGAAATAGGGAAGTAGGCATCCCAAGGTCTGCCTTCTGTTATTATCACGTGTTCGCCTACGATTTTAGATAAAAATCCCAATTGGAATAGGCAGATGGGCATTTATTTCAGAGAAATCGATTGAAGATAAGTGACAATTAGAATGTGATGAAGACCAGAGTACCACCCAAACCACAAGCAACGCCATAACCCAAATCCTAATAAAACATCAGTTCTTGTAAGGGTGCGATAGCGACAAGGTCAACTGTATGCGTAAGAACTAAATTGTCTACAAAGAGTGGAAGTGATCGTAAGATCTGAGGCTATTTACAGTTCCAAGGGCACTGGCCACATCGCTTCCTCCACGTCTGTACCCTCACATATGGTCCCTCCTTACTCCAATTTCTCGGCTTCTTTCTCTTGTGATTCGCGGGCTTTGGTAATCTCAGCTTTCGTAGGCTTCAACTTACGTGGGAAACGCTGCTCAAAATCTTTGATAGAGGCCACAGCATTGACTATATGAACTAAGGGTTCCCATGTCTGATCATCCGGGTCATAGCCTCTCCATCGAACTAGGTATTTGAATACTCCTTTGACTCGCTTAGCATCCAATATCTCATCAATGGACCACAATTCATGCCCGGAAGTGTCTACAAACAAAGGGGGTGTAGGTTTGTTTTGTTGCCCAGGGAGTGGTATGCCAGCACTAGGTTTAAGGTGATTAGTGTGGAAAACAGGATGAATAGACTGGAGTTCGTAAGGAAGTCGTAATTTGTATGCGTGTGAGTTGATTATTCGTTCAATTGGGAAAGGTCCTATGAATTTAGCGTCGAGCTTTGGAATAGGTTTTGAAGAGTCAATGTTCTTGGTGCTTAGTAGGACCATGTCGCCCACGCGATACGCCGGTGCTGCTCTCCTACTAGTGTTGGCGAAGCTTTCTTGCGAATCGCGAGCTGTAATAAGATTGGTGTGTAGTAGTTTCAAGATATCTTCCATCTTGTGTGCAAAGTCTGACGCGTCCTTATGGCGAAGTTGGCGATGTTCCGAGGCGTTACGAGGAAGCACTCTTGGAGGTCCAAAACTCATTCTGGGGTGGTAACCATGATTGGCAAAGAAAGGCGATATACCAGTAGATGAGTTCACCACATTACGCATAGCGAATTGAGCCATTGGCAAAAGCTTTACCCAATTCTTTGGAGCAGCGTCAATGTACTGTCGGATGAATGTATTTAGTTCCTTGTTCGCGATTTCTGTCTGACCATCGGTTTCTGGCTGGTACGCTGTTGACAGTAGTAGTGATATTTGAAGGATATCGCAAACGGATCTCCAGAATTCAGAAACAAATGTCGGGCCTCTATCTGATACAACAGAGTCTGGTAAACCATGAAGCTTCCAAACTTCTCTAATGAACAGGCGAGCTAGGTCTACCGCTGTCATTGACGTGTGGAAAGGAATAATATGTTTGTCCTTAGACAGCCTGTCCACTACTACCATGATCTGATTAAACCCATCTACTGGCATAATTGGTCCAATAAAGT